>RQOL01000481.1:0-88038 GCA_013076295.1 Sanderia malayensis | reverse complement strand
TTCATATCTCTACTCAAGAGGTTCTTGACTGTGGAGGAGCTATTCAGTTCAGTATAACGTTGAAGACGATGAAATGTTTCCATCAGATTCCTGGACTGAAGACTCCAAAGAGGATTGAAACAATTATAAGGCGATTTGCCATTAAATTTATGATAATTTTGCATGTTGTATTTTATATCTAGCTTAATACATGATTTGCCATTGGATTCGATATCTTTATTTGCTAATTGCTATATTGGCTTTTAAATCTTCGAGTTCTTTGATAATTGAAGTGTATCATCTATTTAAACGTCACCATTCTTTTATCCTTTCTTTGCAAAACTGTTACCCAAATCTAAAGACCTTATAGTTAATGTAACGTACCATCCTAGCTTCTTTACCAGACTCTTTGTTAAACCATCTTCTCTATTAAACCACCCTCTGTTAAACCATCCTCTATATTAAACCACCCTCTAAATTAAACCACTCTCTATATTAAACCACCCTCTATATTAAACCACCCTCTGTTAAACCACTCTCTATATTAGACCACCCTCTGTTAAACCACCCTCTGTTAAACCACTCTCTATATTAAAGCACCCTCTAAATTAAAGCACCCTCTGTTAAACCACTCCCTATATTAAACCACCCTCTGTTAAACCACCCTCTCTGTTAAACCACCCTCTGTTAAACCACTCTCTGTATTAAACCACTCTCTCTATTAAACCATCTTCTTTATTAAACCACCCTCTCTTTTTGCTAAATTTTTACTGTTCAAACCAAACTAATATTGTAAGATGTAGAACGTAAAATCATATCATAATGAGGCACATCTGTATTTGGCTTTCGTTACTTTTCGATCGTGAAACTCCCAACTATTCTTGTTATCACTTTCATGCTACATCCTTATTATTGCCAAACCTAGCAACTGAAAAAGCAGTGAAAACACGTTGTCCTTTTCACCAAAGCCAAGCGATCAAACAACAACCTGCAGTTCTTATCTAACAGGACAGGTAAAAGAAATATGAAGAGCCAATCAATTAATGCCAAATTCATATTCAAGAACATTGAAGATCTGCAACCTTGAAAAGACCAAAACATGCCGGATGTAATCAATCAGCCAATCAACTCGAGTTATTTTCCTAATCAGCCAATCACAGAGCTGATTGTTTGGGCTTTCATTTCCTGTCGTCAATGTGTTCTCTGAAAATCTTCCCTTTCACTGTAATAATAAATGTAAAATGGCGAGGATTCTCTTAGCGATAAACTTGATTTTAGCTTTGTTCGCTTTAGTTCAGGCTGATAATGGGCGGAGACACACACGTTACGAGTATAAATTCAGCTTTAAAGGACCCCATCTTGTCAATAAGCAAGGAAACGTGCCATTTTGGAAGCATTATGGAAGTAAGTATATGTAGGCCTATTTTTCATGTTTACTATTTTTCAGTCGATTTCACTACGTTGTGACATTGTAACCTTTTGCATCACAGCTATTTCTTACATCTGTCGATTTTATATTATCCTGCAAATGTGGTTGGGTTGTGTTTTCACGACTACTTTATTTTTGTATTTTTTTTTACTTGTCAACTTGGGACAAAACAATTCTTCTATTCAACATTTAATTTTGCTGTTCTCTTTTTCAGGTGCCATAGCTGGAGATGAGCAAGTGAGGATCACGCCATCACTTAAAGATCAAAAAGGTAGGAATGAATGATAATGGTTTTAAATTTGTAAAGTAATGTAAATGTGAAAACAATACTTTATTTAAGAAGGATTTCCTGGATATATGAATAGAACTCAAAATTCAGAAAGTGGTCTCTCTGGTCTTTGGTCTCATTATGATAAGGAGATGGAACAATGAGAGACAATGGTTGCAGAGAGAAGTCTGGGCAATAGAGAGGTTTCTGGTCTCTGTCTCAGGGAGAGGTGGTGGTTTAATAGAAAGGATGGTTTAATAGAGATGATGGTTTAATAGAGAGGATGGTTTAATAGAGAGGATGGTTTAATAGAGCGGATGGTTCCATAGAGAGGATGGTTTGATAGAGAGAATGGTTTAATATGGAGGATGGTTTAATAGAGAGGATGGTTAAATAAAGAAGGTAGGCTACTGATCAGTATGATTCAATTAAGAGGGTTGTGTGATGGAGAGGAAAATATTGAGAGTAAAATGATTGATTTCATATAAAGTTTCCATTGAATAGTATAAACAGATGTTTTATAATTCAATGGCTCAATGAAAGGGTAGCATGATAAAGAGGCTGGCTCGTAACATGTTCCAGGTACCTGGTTTTAGCCAGTTTTAAACATGTTCATGTTTGATAATCTTTTCATCTTAGGATCGATATGGACAAAGAATAAGAACACAAATGAATTCTGGGAAATTGAAGTTTGGTTCAAAGTGACCGGTAGAGGGCGAGTTGGTGGAGATGGACTGGTAACTAGTTCATTCACATCAATTTTTTGTTTTTGCCCGGTTTTCAAATGAGGACTTTTTAAAATTATCTATTTTTGTTCTCTGGCACTGAAGAGCCATCATTTTATTAGTTTCTGCCAAAAACATTGTCCTACACATCATGTACAATTTTTCCTCACAAGAGAGTATTTGATAAGAGCTCAGCTCTTCGACCAGTTACGAAAGCTCAGTAGCAGATTTTCCAAAATGCAAGAAAGTTGCAAAAGTTAGATACTCACAATTTCAAGGAGATATTGCCATGCAGTCCTGAAGTACCTAAAGTTGTGATTATATGATCTATTATCTTCAACATTTGTTGGTAAAAATGTTATTCTTAGCGTAGAATGGCATTTCTGTCAATGTGAATGCTCGGCAATGTGAAACATTTTAATTCTTGTTAAGAAAATTTTGAGAAACTTTTAGAAATTGGGAAATTGCAAAGAATTTTGAGCAGTGTTTTGAAAAATGATTTCTCAGATATAAAACTATACATAACCTTGACATGTAGAAGTTAAAGGAAACCTCATCTATTGTTTGAGAAACACTAAAAATATAATTATTAAGCCATTTTCATCATCACATTATACATTATTGAATCATTACCCACAATATTCATGAAAGAAAATTGTATTTTGTTATCACTCTCATAAGTTTGCTTAATTATGACTGTGTATTTGCATAATTATGTTTACAGTCTTAATTATGTGTATTAGTTATTTTATGACTAATTGTTGTTTTTAATTAGGCCGTTTGGTACAACGAGGAAGCTGGCCACACTGGTCCTGTTTTTGGCAGCTCTGACAATTGGAAAGGAATGGGATTATTCTTTGATTCATTTGATAATGATGGCGAGGTAAATGGCGTTTTTATTACCCCTGTAAGGTTATCCCTATCAGTTGAATTTCAATGCGATGTTGTAAGTATTCCGGGGGTAGCGTTTTTTCTTGGTTGGAATTTACACCCACGCAATGAGTCGATTATGAATGACACAATCGTCTTGAAATGTATCTGAGCTTTGTTGTTGCTTCAACCGCAAACTCGTCAAATACTTGAAAGTTGTCAATTACTTGAAAAGAAATTGACGAAGATTAACTTCAAGTTATCTTGAAGTCTTAAACATGAATTGGGCAACCTGGTGAAATGTTTGAACGATAAATAATCGATAATCCAGGCTCGAAGTGCTTGCTGTAACAATAGACTTTGCGGTGATTGGCTTTTAAGAACAATAGACGTTGACGATGAGAGAAGTATCTCTTAAAACTTCGCACTCATAACCACAATCTAGGCTCGAAATGTTTGTTGGAACAATGGATTTTACCGTGATTGGCTCTTAAGAACAATAGACGTTGACGATGAGATACGTATCTGTATCTCTCGAAATGTCGCACTCATAAACACTCCTTTTAATAACATTATAAACCGCTCTTATTATGATAGATTTCGACTTGATTTGCTGCATTATAACACGCCAAAAATTTGTTGCAAAGTTGAAACTCTTAAGTCTACGTCACCCCTGTTTGTTTCATATTATCTATTGATCAGTAATGCAAAATGGTGCGTGATTCAGGAGGTAACGATTCTTGTTTTCTTTTCTAGCAAAACAACCCGTACGTGATGGTAATGTTGAACGATGGAACTAAAGTCTACAATCATTTCGGGTAAGGCTTATGTCTGAATTCCCCTAAGTAGTTTGAGAACTCTTTATTCATTGGCCCTCATAAAATGTCTGTCAATTCTTCTTTTATCTAGTCGTTTATGATTATATTTCTTTGTTTTGCTCTGCGCGACGTCAAATATTATCTTATTATTGATAAAATAACATTGTAATTTCAAGTCTATGTTTGATGAAAATAGATGGTGTTTTAATAGAGATGGTTTAATAGAAAGAATGGTTTAATAGAGAGGATGTTTAATAAAGAAGATGGTTTAATAGATAGGATGATTTAATAGAGAAGATGGTTTAATAGAGAGGATGGTTTAACAAGGACGATACATTTCTTGATTTTGTTTCTTTCTCTTTACTGCTACTATTGTTATATATTGTTATGTATTATTGACATTAGAGATGGTTTCAATCAACAACTTGGCGGCTGCATGAGAGACTTCAGAAACAGACCACATCCAGTCAGAGCTAAAGTCAGATATTTCGATGGTGTTCTGACGGTATTAAAAGTTTTTATTTCGTCCTATACTGATTTTCTTTTATGTGCCAACTAACATAAGGACCTCTTACGTGGTAAAGATAGAGCAAGCATACATGTGCATCTATCAACTATCAACTGCTTAGATTATAGCCTTGTGTGTGCTATATTCAATGCTCCATCTTTGCTCAGTGTCAGAAACCCATATCTTGTATAGATAGAGCAAGCATACGTGTGCATCTATCAGTTATCAACTGCTTAGATTATAGCCTTGTGTGTGCTATATTCAATGCTCCATCCTTGCTCAACCTCAGAAAGCCATACCCTGTAAAGATAGAGCAAGCATACATGTGCATCTATCAAATGTCAACTGCTTAGATTATAGCCTTGTGTGTGCTGTATTCAATGCTCCATCTTTGCTCAGCCTTATAAACCCATACCTTGTAAAGATAGAGCAAGCATACGTGTGCATCTATCAACTATCAACTGCTTAGATGTTAATTTTGCAGTAGTTTGCCTTATTTTGCCAGACCTGTGAAAGTGATGTGCTTGTCTGAATTCGTAGGTGTTTTATCACAATGGCATGTCAACGAAAGATGATGACTTTGAGCTGTGCATGAGAGCAGAAAACGTTCAATTACCAAAACAAGGATACTTTGGAATTTCAGCTGCTACTGGAGGACTTGCAGGTATAAAAATATATTTGTCTTAATTGATGCTTCTATCTTTCTTTACAGCTATTGTTTTCATCAAACCATTTTTTATATTAAACCATCCTCTTCATTATACCATCCTCTCTATTAAACCATCTTCTTTATCAAACCATCCTCTCTATTAAACCATCCTCTCTATCAAACCATCCTCTCTATCAAACCATCCTTTCTATTAAACCATCCTCTCTATCAAACCATCCTCTCTATCAAACCATCCTCTCTATCAAACCATCCTTTCTATTAAACCATCCTCTCTATTCAACCATCTTCTCTATTAAACCATCCTCTCTATCAAACCATCTTCTCTATTAAACCATCTTCTTTATCAAACCATCCTTTCTATTAAACCATCCTCTCTATTCAACCATCTTCTCTATTAAACCGTCATATCTACTAAACTACTTCTATTAATTCATAGTCTATAATTTTAGCTGTGATATCAACTCAATATAATTTATTCCCTCGTTTTTCCATTCCCAGATGATCATGATGTCTTAAAATTTTCAACATACAGTTTGAAGCAAGTCACGGAGGAGGTATTACTTTTTCTAATATTCATAAGTTATTACAAAGTTATCACTATCATTGGATATTACCATCCAAAGTTTTCTAAATTAGACCTTATGAGACTTGACAATTTTATGCTTTGCTATATATAAACCATTTTGGAATAATTTTTGGAATTTCGTTTTCAATTTCGCAGAAGAAGCCTGAAAAGACTATTTCAGAGGATGAACGCAAGAAGTTGACGGAGCAATACGACCAATATGCACAACAATTGGAAAAAGAAAAAGAAACGTAAGTTTCATTCATTCTCATCTTTGCACTTACCCCCGTGTCAATCCCCATGTTCCCTTCGCCTTCAACGAGTAGACGTCGTTTTCCAGGGGGGTTAAAGACTTTTTGTTGACCATCAATTTTTGATTGGTTAGTATGGGAATCGCCACTAGGAATCATCGGGGATTTTCTCGATGTATCAACCAATCGAAATTCGAAGTGTTTGTGACTGCGCAACGCCGTTAAGTACCCCCTGGAAGGTCAATATTGCGATGTGATAAACAATATGAAGTGTTGTATTTCCAGGGGGTAGTGTGCATAATTGTATATGCTCGCACTATCCCCCTGAAATATCTGCAACGTCCATTGATAAACAATGTGGAGTGGTGTAATTTCAGGGGGTGACAATATAATTTATCATTGTTTTTCTTTCACAGTTACAAGTCACAGCACCCAGAAAAGTTCCGCGAAGAAGACGGAAAAGTAATTTTGTTTTATATTCATTTAAAATATCTTTTTAATGGGATTTAGTATAATATACCAATAATATAATATACCAGAGGATGGTTTAATATATACTAAATCATATTAAGCTAGATATAATTGCGAGAAATTTTAATTGACAACAGAATTTCATTATTCAAGTCGATTAAATTAGTTAGGATTTGTTTTTTCTACCACCAGCGTTTTATTTCCCAGCTCAGATTATTAATGTTAGTATTTTATTTATTTTATTTTTTGCTTTGCTAGTTTGAAAATGTTTACGACCGTGATGTGCGACTGATTTACGAAGGACAATCTTCCATCCACAAACTTGTTGGGTAAGATTCTTCATTTTAAGAGCTGATATTTCTTATATGAAGGTGAATTGTATACTATGAAGCAGTTGAACAAGGGACCAGATGTTTAGTTTGCTATATACAGTGAAGTTCGTTATTTGAGGGTCAGTTGTATACTTTGAAGCAATTCAACAAAAGACCAGATGTTTAGTTTGCTGTGTACAGTGAAGGTCATTATATCAGGGTGAATTGTAGCTATACAATGAAGCAGTTAAACAAGGCACCAATATAGCAAGGTAGCTCCTTGAAGTATAATTATTATCTCACTATAATTTTAGGACACTTCATGGCAAAACCGGTGAATTGACGACCCAAGTGAACAATCTGCATAACACTGTTGCTAAGCTACAAGCTGGTGGAAGTGTTGGGGCTTCGTCCGGCAGCGCAGTTACAAGACAAGAATTCACAAGTTTATTGAACGCTCAAAATGAGTTGAAGAATAGTATTGTCAATTTGAGGTTGGTTGTATTTGATGTCGTTTCTCATACCCCCTGATGTCACTGGATTCTCCATTTACAAGCAACGTGAAGCGATTTATTTCCAGGGGGTAAAGTCTCAGGCTATACTGTCTCATACTGTCACCCCTGGAAGATCCATTTAGTCCATTGATAAAGAACGAGAAATGATGTTTTCCGGGGGGGTTAATTGTCTGAGTATTATTTCACCTGTGAATCTGCAGTAAGAGATGACATTTGTTCAAAAGGCCAAATAATGTCAATTTCATAACCTCAAAACTCTTTGTGGAATAATAATTGCTTCGAAATTCATTGAAATGTACACGGGCTGAAAACTTTTTCAAATTTTCAACTTTTTAGCTGGAGAGAATTTCAAAAACAATTTTCGTTTCCAATGGTTCAGTTATTTAAAAGGGATTTGCAAATTTTGACAATGGCATATAAATACTAATAAATATAATTTAATTCTATATTCCTATATTATTTCAGGTTAGCTGTTGATAACATAAAGCCTGCTTCCTCTAATCATCCGAAAATCGATGAAATGCACCAAAATTTACAATCCGTCATGGACAATGTTGGCCATTTGCTTTCAAAAAGCCAGGTACATATATACGCTATGGTTCAATTTAATGTTAGTGTTGTTTAGCTATGGAGGTGTTATGGAGTTTTCATATATCGAACCTTTGAGTGGAGCAACAACTTACTTTGTTTCAAACAGAGTTTGTTTAGCGAAGGGTGAATTGTATACTATGAAGAAATTCAAGAACAGATGTTTAGTTTGCTATATCCATATCAAGTTCGTTATATGAGGGTTAATTGTATACTATGAAGCAGTTCAACAAGGGGCCAGATGTTTAGTTTGCTATATACAGTGAAGTTCGTTATATAAGGGTGAATTGTATACTATGAAGCAGTTCAACAAGGAACCAGATGCTTAGTTTGCTATATACAGTGAAGTTCGTTATATGAGGGTTAATTGTATACTATGAACCAGTTCAACAAAGGACCTGATGTTTAGTCTGCTATATGCAGTGAAGTTTGTTATATGAGGGTGAATTGTATACTATGAAGCAGTTCAACAAGGGACCAGATGTTTAGTTTGCTATATACAGTGAAGTTCGTTATATAAGGGTTAATTGTATACTATGAAGCAGTTCAACAAGGGTCCAGATATATAGTTTCTTTCTAAATATCATTATCCTTTATCTTTGATAGTTCATGCTATTTAAATGCATTTACCCCCATCATCAAGTAATTCTTTGTTGACATTATTCTTCATTTTTCCCAGATGTCAGGAGGGGCACAGCAAAAGAAACATGATTGTCCTAAAATCAACTGCACAAGTACTAGTCATTTTATTTTATTTATTTTCCTGCAAGCTGCCATTATTCTCGGATATGTTTATTATCGAAATCACCAAGAGCAAGCCGCGAAGAAGTTTTATTAAACAACAATTTAGTAAAACTTTCTTAGATATGCGCAAGGATTTTGTATTCATTCGTATCTTAAAATGTTGAAATAAAATATTGCGATAAAGCTGTCTGCCTTGTCTCGTTCTGTTTATCTGAATTTTTGTTGATGACGTAGTTGTGCCCAGACTTCTGATCGATAAGGAATTTGAAGCGTTTGGAATGACGTAATACCTCGTGATCTTAACACTTGTTGTTCATGAATGAGAATGATTCCTGAATGATGAAATATGTTGTTGTTGTTGTCTGTGAGGCATTTTACCCAGAAAATTCAGAAAATTTTTCAGGACAGGAACTATTTGAATATCGCTGTTTGGAAGATAATTCATCTTTTTTTCTTACAAATTCGAATCAAATCAGGGTTACAATTATTTTAAATGGCTAGGATATCTTTGCGAGAAAACCTAAAGGCTTTGGAAAGGTTTGCGATTTCTGGCATTGGAGAAGGCATGTTGTTGGGAAGCCCAGCGATAATAATGCCTAGGCCTCCTGTCATCAAGGCGAGAAATTTTTGTCTTCGATCGTTTGGGAGACAAATTGTTACGAAAAGATACGTTTACGGAGATCTTAACACATCAATAAATTCTCGAAACTTATTTCACGCATCAATTCGACCATTTAGCACCATTTCCAAACTTGATACCAGCGGCGTAAGCAATTTCGTGATGGACGATGATGTTGATGGTGAAAATGGAAATGGTTCATTTTATTTCGATACTCACAAATTGGTGACGAGTTTACAGTGTCGAGGGTTTTCTCTTGATCAATCAGAAGCAATTACGAATTCTTTGACCAAGGTGGTCGGAAGAGGCGCGGCCGCATTGTCAAAATACATGGTGAGAAGTATTTGTTTGAAGTATTGAAGTATCTATCATTGTCTGTATTAAGTTGATTTAACCCCCGTTTAAATTTAACATTAAGCGGTTTTAGGCTGTACTCAGTTAACTATTCCGGGGGTAGTTAGTTGAATATTTGTGATACCCCATTCCAAACATACCTTGCAAAGATAGGGCAAGCATATGTATGCATCTATGAAGAACTATCAAATGCTTAGATTATAGCCTTGTGTGTGCTATATTCAATGCTCCATCTTTGCTCAACCTTGAAAACTTATACCTTGTAAAGATAGAGCAAGCATACGTGTGCATCTATCACCTATCAGCTGCTTAGATTATAGCATTGTGTGTGCTATACTCAATGCTCCATCTTTGCTCAATCAAAGAAGTTCATACATTCCAAATATTAGTTAGTGCAAATTTATTAAAAATGTTTGGCTATTAAAAGACAAAGTAATCAATTCATTTATGGCACATCACAGTCATCCCAAAGTCAAGCAACATAAAGTTGTTTAAATAATTAAAGATGTCCATTTAACCTCTCTATCAAATCAATTTTCTGATTTCCAGAACCATTCTCCTTAGTCATAACAAGAACATTTTTATTCATGTCTTTTCACTCCAATGGAGGCCATAAAATTGAAAATTTTATAAACATAGACTGGAGAAGAATATTAATTTAATTCAACTTGTTTCTCAGAAGGTTCTTTCAGCACAGAATTTCATGAGATTTTGTAAAAAACACAACCTATTCACAATTGTCTACTCAGCAATTCAATTCATTGTCCGTTTGAGAACTTTTCCTGGTATGTTATACATAGAGTTGAGATTGCAATTTCGTACAATAGTTGACAAAAGCCCTTGGGACACTTAGAAAATTACGAAAAAGAGTTATCAATCTCTAAACCTCTTTCTGTGTGAGATTTTTGACCCCGATTCCCCTGAGACAATTTCGTCCTCTCAATCAGACCCTTGTGGTCATCATGCACAAAGAATTTTGTTGGTATTGTATAAGACTGTCTCTAGAGACAACATTGAGGGAAAAGAGGGGGTTGGGGGATATGTGCAAAGTTCACAAAAGTTCCAAGTGTCCCAAAACATTGTCCACTCTTGTATCTGGAAGTCCTACAAGTCAGACCATTTTGTTGGTTCCTATATAGTTGACTGAAGAAACAAAAAAAAGATTGATTCTCAGAGAATACATTTTCCAGGAAGCACCTTGGGGGCAGCCATACGTTAATGGGCGTTTGTTATTTGATGGGGTACCTAAGAAGGAACATGTGTTTATTCAGAGGTATTGAACTTTCACCTGATAGGTATCGCGAAACGAATTGGCACAACTTGAAGTTCGCATGAACGGAACTGTGGAGGCGCTTCGCAAGGACATGGTCATACTGGAGAAGAGCGAATTTCTCATGTTGAAACACGAGAACGAGACTTTGAAATCGGAAGTAACGCAACTCAGCCGTTTGCTCAAAGACGAGTTGCTCAAGCTAAAATCCGGACTGACCCTCGATCTGAGTTTGGAAAAGGGGCGGACTAAGGAGGAGAGCGCTGTGCACGAACAGAAAATCAAGGATGCGCATAATCGGATTGAAACCGAGGTTGCACGTGTTCGAATGGAAATGGAGGCTCAAAAACTCGATTTGATTAAGTATCTCGTTGGGACGTTCTTCTCCATTGTCACTGTGTTGATTGGTTGGTGGAGATTTGTAAAGAGCTGATGTGTGTCCCCCCTGGAAACACTAACGACGCATGCGTTACCTCGATGAGTGGCCTGGTGTGGACGGGGGTATCGCAATTTATATTGACGTATTAGATGCTATAATTTTTATATTAATATCAGAGGTTTGGGTGTGTTATATTGCTGTTGGAGGTTGCATACAGCTAAGAAACTATAGTAGGCTGTTGTGTTTTGAAAAGTAGTCTATTGTTTCAGCCATTGTTTAAGCACAAGTATCAGCTTTAGCATTGTTAATCCATTTACCATTCATTTTCCGACTCGAAAGTTTTCCAAGAATAATAAACATTGTTTTGATTGGATAAAATTCCCGATGAAATCTATACTTTGGTTTGTAACTGAGCATGTGAAATTCAGCTATTTTGATTGTATTAAATTTAACGCGTTTTATGTCTGTACAATGAGTTCATTTTATTCCTAATTATTTCTTCGGGGACAGTTTAATTGCTAGACATGTGTTGCACTTTCACTTAACATTAACATTGCAATTTCTTTTCTCCTTGAAATCATGCAAATGTAAAATTTTCCAATTTATTTATTTATTGTAAACATTGATTCATATTTAGAAAAAGCGACAAAAAGGTGAGAATTAATTTAAAATGACAATTCATATAAAGTGCCATAGTTTTCGTTATTTTTCTTGCTGCTAAACCTGTTTTCGGAACAATTTGTAGAAGAGACTAATTTTGACGAACTTCAAACACAAACGATCAATTGTTTGTGAGGTGTTAGCAAAATTTTTCTGCATCATGACAAAACAGCAGATCATGCACTCTGGACCTGAAGACCCTGAGACCAGAGTGCTCAACTCTTACCTCAAACCTATCGTAGCTATCTCTAACTTTGTCATGCAAATGCTTTGCTATGGAAAATTGTTCCCATTGGGTATTTTTAATCGCCCCCTTTATGACGACAACTTCCCCCCTCTTCTTGTTCCTCCCGTCCTTTCCAGTCACGTTAAAGCAAGCATTACTGAATTAACCTGCTATGAATATTTGAAAACAACGAAACAGATTTCTCACGAAGATTTATCCAACAGCAGCAAGTGAGACCGCCGAGACGAATATTCATTCCCTGCTCGAATCCCATTATGAATCACGGGATTATTTGCACAATAATCTTCTCTTGGGCTTCTCTTTCCAATCGAGTTGCGGTATTCGTGGCCGCCCTTGAGAAACAGAAACCATGCGCAGGTGTGCACACACGCAAACAAAAGAGAAGCCATTGCAGTGCGCGAAACCCATACAGTGCCATCCCGCGAGCAAACGTTGCCGTTGTGTACTCATACCCTCAAACAATGCCTGCTATTGTTCCCTTACGCTCGCTTCATTGTCATGCAAAAGACAGTAGTGGTTATTCTTCGATAATGAATTCGAGGAACATCTGTGTTCGCTGCGGTGATATAAAAAGATGTTTCATTCAGCAGGTTTCGTTACCAAGCATTAATTCCCGGCCAATGTTGACGCAGTGCAAGGGTTTCGCCGAATCTGCTGGCGATTAACAAAAGACGTGGCGCAGTCAGAGATGAAGCCATTGCAACACCGATTGTCTAAGCTCTAAAACAAGGATTTCCGCAAAAGGGAGTCACTGCAGAGCAATAGAAGCCTTTGCAAGAGAGGAGAAAACATTGCGAGGTAATAGAAACCATTTCAAAGCAGACGAAACCGTTTCGAAATTGGAAGAATCAGTGTAAACTGAGAATACAGGTACTTGAAAAAGAGATTACACAAGGGAAATAGACCATTACAAAACAACAGAAACTACTGCAACACGGAAAGAAGCCATTGCAAAGTAGAAAGAAACCTTAACATTGAAAAGAAAAACAAACCATTGCAAAGAAGAAAAGACCCGAGCAGTGAGTGAAAAAATCTTCCAATTTATTTTGTCATACCTCTTAAAAGTTTACATGCTATATACCGTAGCTATTGATAAAATACAATGTCACAATAAATGTTAGGAGCCGGTTAAAACCTTTGAAATCTGGTTTCTCTGCTCTGTAGCGATGCTAAGCAGTTTTGAGCACAGAATGGAAGCTATATCAACGTCCTAGGCCATCTTTATTTGCGTCTTGCTCGCGCTTGCAAATAGAAAATTTTCAAGGCCTGGAAAGCTGGAAGCTTGGCGATATCAACGACCTTTGTCAACATGCAACCACAACAGCGATAATAATGTGCCTCGCATAACACATTTAGAAAAGCTATCGAGGGAAAAGGTGCCCCACCATATTAATAGACTAGAGTTCAAGTTGGGTGGAGTAGTTTTCCTTTTCCGTGGATAAACTCTTCTAAAGCAAAGCGTAGCGAGACTAAATTTGAGTTAACTCTTTATGTTTTGATAGCTGTTGAATGACTCAGTTTTGACTCGGGATTCAAAGAAGTTGGATTACTCAAAACTGGATAAAAATAAATCCAGTTGTTTTTGCGTAACGCCTTGAAAAGTTCACAAACATGAATTTACCTTCGCTTTAATAAATTATACACCGATATTTTTCACGAAAGTATTTGACAAGCTTATCCCGTTTTGTTTACTTCAAAGTCGAGAATAATTCCGTTGTGCGTTTTTACAAAACTGTTTTGGAAATTTCAATCATATTCAAATTCTACTTGTCCAGCTCAAAACTTAGACATAATGCATTTGATAAAGCGTTGCTGCTTTTTCTGTATTTGCCAGATAAATTTTTCGCAAAAATTTGTAATACCATAAAAACTTGAAAGTGGACTTAAAATTCACCATCATGTTCCGCTAAAACATTTCTTTTTATATAATTGTAGTTTCTCTATATTTGTATATTTTTTCTCATATAAACCGGGGACATTTGTTGATTTCGCCAAATTTTCTTTCCAAGGCGTGAATAATAATCATTAATTTTTCAAAGTTTTTGAGCTGGCTAGCTGACAGTCTCAGAGAAATTTCTTTGAATACTTTTGTATCTCATGAGACAATTTTATACAGAAGAAGTAGAAAATATTTCCTAATTTGAGTTTATTATATAATTCGTTCTAAAGAAATGTAAGTCGATACAAGAAAGAAAACAATGCAGATATTTACTAAACTAAAAATATCTTTATTCTAAACTTTTTATTTTAACTTTTGAATGCATTCTTCTTTAAGAAGCTGATTTTAAATTACATATAATGCATTTAAGTTTATTACATCAAATTTTTTAAACTTTTGTCAACTGCAAATTCTTCCCAGACGACAAACAGCAAAATTCATTTGTAGATTTTGTCGTATTCTTCAAAAACCTAAAATATTCCAAAAATATTGTTATATCCCCGCGCCCTTGGAACTTCTGTTGGCAAAATTAAGGCCATGGAATTGTTTGACGAAAACCAAAGTTTACATATTCAAGAATTGATTAATTACAGAAGAGAACATTAAGAAACCAGATGGTTGATTAAGATAATGGCTGAGTTCTTTGTCGTGGCTTATTAACAGAAAGATGTGTTTAAAAGTAGACGGAGTGGGGTCTTAAAGCTCATCGTAAATAGTTCTTATGAATATATTTTTACTTATTGTACATTAAACACTAGTTTATCATTTATTATTTATTTCATACGCGGCATATCAATTTGATATTTGACTTTTTTCAATTTGAAATCTGACTCAGACGACTAGCTTTTCTTTCCAAATATAAAAATTGTTGGTGATAATTTAGCTATCTGTTTTTATCCACAGATTACTAGAATCTTGAAAAATGTCTACGACTGTGGTAAGAAGTTCTTTTCAACCATTATCGAAATAGCTATACTGCTTATTTAAAAATGTATTTTCTAAAATAAACAATTGAATTTTATTACCTTTAGTTGGGAGAAGGTGAAAAATTGATAACAACAGTTTTGTTGAACGGTGAAAGACTTCATGTAAAAGTGCACGTAAGATGTTAACAGTTTTTATATGTTGACCCCCGGCTTAGAAAAAACGTAGCAAATAGATACAGTAGAAAACATCGAATTTTTAGGGTGTCTCCCTGTATTTATCTAGTTACAATTTTTTTCATCGTAGACTAATGCCATTGCGAAGGAAGTTTTCGACCACGTGACAAGATACATTGGCTTGAACGAAATTCAATATTTTGGATTAATGATAATTAAAGGTGAAAAGCCGTCTTTCTAGATATCAAAACGAAAAAAACTACCTTATTAAGGCACATAACCGTTTATTCTTTCCCTCATTTTGATTAGCTTGGTTAGAAGACTCCTTCAACAACTCAAACAACTGTTTCTACTTTGACTCGATTCTGATTAGCATAAAAGACTCCTTTAACAACTCAAACAACTGTCTTTTTCTCCTTAGTTCTAGCTCTAGAATTCTCTTTCATCAACCCAAATAATAACACCAATATTTACTTTTTTAAGATGGCGAACATCAGTTTCTCGACCTCGAAGAAAAATTATCAAAGCTTGCAAAATACGCTCCACATCTGTGGAAAGACGACGTAATAATTATTAAAGTTTCTTTTCTTCTTTGTTATTTTCTTGGTCTTATTTCCTTACAACTTCAGTAAGATACATTTACATTTGCATGTTTTCATTGATATTAACATTCATTCACATTTATTATACTTCAATGATCTTAAATCCTTAGAGCATCATTGAGTAGTCTTAGTTTAAAGTTTTAGGCCTATGATGTTTCAAACTTTCAAAATTGTTTTCCTATTATACTTTTCTAGAGCTCCTGGAATAGTTCACTGGTCTTCACATTATTCTTTAGAGTGAAATACTATGTCGAAAACATTTGCCTGTTAGAGTAAGTACACTTCGTTGCTTTACTTCTCTGGAAAGATATCATAAATCATAAATATATACATATCAGCTCTTCTTGGAAGCAACGGTAACTAAAAGTCTGAAATTGATTGACACGTCTTGAGTGTTCAATAATAATAATAATTGGAAACAATTGGAATGTAACATTATCCAATCACAATCGATTTCATTCTTTTTAAACAACTTTCGAGCCGTAAGTAATTCCAAAGCCTGTTAATGCCATTATGTCATTTATAATAAAGAAACATTTGATGGAGGGCATAGTTTAATATAGAAAATATGGTGTTATAGAGAAGATGTTTTAATAGAAAGGATGGTTTGATAGAGAGGATGGTTTGATAGAGAGGATGGTTTGACAAAGAGGATGGTTTAATAGAGAGGATGGTTTGACAAAGAGGATGGTTTAATAGAGAGGATGGTTTGAAAAAGAGGATGGTTTAATAGAGAGGGTGGTTTAATAGAGAGGTGGTTTAATAGAGAGGGTGGTTTAATAGAGAGGATGGTTTATCAGGAGGATGGTTTAATTGAGAAGATGGTTTAATAGAGAGGATGATTTGATAGAGAGGATGGTTTAATAGAGAGGATGGTTTGATAAAGAGGATGGTTTAATAAAGAGGGTGGTTTGATAGAGAGGATGGTTTAATAGAGAGGATGGTTTGACAAAGAGGATGGTTTAATAGAGAGGGTGGTTTAATAAAGAGGTGGTTTAATAGAGAAGGTGGTTTAATAGAGAGGATAGTTTGACAAAAAGGATGGTTTTATAGAGAGGGTTGCTTAATAGAGAGCTGGTTTAGTAGAGAGGGTGGTTTAATAGAGAGGTGGTTTAGTAGAGAGGGTGGTTTGATAAAGAGGTGGTTTAATAGAGAGGATGGTTTAATAGAGAGGATGGTTTAATAGAGAGGGTGGTTTAATAGAGAGGTGGTTTAATAGAGAGGATAGTTTGATGAAGAGGATGGTTTGATAGAAAAGATAGTTTGATAAAGAGGGTGGTTTAATAGAGAGAGTGGTTTAATAGAGAAGGTGGCTTAATAGAGAGGGTGATTTAATAGCGAGGATGGTTTAATAGAGAGTATGGCTTAAAGAGGAGTAATACAAAGTAATACACTGGTCTAAAGAGGACAAGTTAGTATGCACATATTATGCAAAATGTTATGTAAGTGCCTTTTCTCATCTCAGAGAGCAATCGACAAGACATCAATATTATCTTCAACTGCGCAAGGACGTCCTTGAGAATAACATTCGTATCCATGACGACACAGCCATGGTACTTGCGTCATATGCGCTGCAAGCTGAGTTGGGTGATTACGATAAAACCTCCTTTGGCACTGACTACTTCGTTCCTCAACATTACTTGCCAGCTAAGGTGGGTAGAAGTGTAATGTAATAGTTTTCTGATTACTCGAGCTTTTTCTCATTTGCATTGAAAAGAAAACGATAAACTTACTTTGTTTTATGCAACTTTTCTTTGCATTTCTAGACGATAGCAAAGTTGACAGTGCCCTATATAAAGAATGCTTTACCCGCCATGCACCAGTCTCATCGTGGTCTGACAGAGTCACAAGCTGCTATCGAGTTTCTAAAGGTTGAACCATCCTTTATTACCCTCTCTATTAAATCGTTCTCTTCATTAAACGACCTTCTCTATTAAAACATTTTTTCTATTAAACCATCCTCTCTATTAAAACACCCTCTCTATTAAACCACCTTCTCTAAACCATCTTTTCTATTAACCACTCTCTCTGATAAACCGCCCTTTTTGTGAAATCATTTTTTTTACGAAGATAGCATTTCTCCCTCCTTTCATCAATTCATTGCCTATTCTCAAAATATTGACGCCAACATCTTTTTTTCCTCATCTAGGAAGCACAAAAACTCAGTGAATATGGAATATTATTCTACAGGGTGTTCCGTGTACGTATCATGGCCTATCATCAATGTTAACCCCTTATTAATGTTATATTGTGGCTCTAAAGTCATTGTAAACTTCTACATCTCATAGCTCTACATCTCATAGCTCTGCATCTCATAGCTCTACATCTCATAGCTCTGCATCTCATAGCTCTACATCTCATAGCTCTGCATCTCATAGCTCTACATCTTATAGCTCTACATCTTATAGCTCTACATCTTATAGCTCTACATCTTATAGCTCTACATCTTATAGCTCTACATCTTATAGCTCTACATCTCATAGCTCTACATCTTATAGCTCTACATCTTATAGCTCTACATCTTATAGCTCTACATCTCATAGCTCTACATCTTATAGCTCTGCATCTCATAGCTCTACATCTTATAGCTCTACATCTCATAGCTCTGCATCTCATAGCTCTACATCTTATAGCTCTACATCTTATAGCTCTACATCTTATAGCTCTACATCTTATAGCTCTACATCTTATAGCTCTACATCTTATAGCTCTACATCTCATAGCTCTACATCTTATAGCTCTACATCTTATAGCTCTACATCTTATAGCTCTACATCTTATAGCTCTACATCTTATAGCTCTACATCTCATAGCTCTACATCTCATAGCTCTGCATCTCATAGCTCTACATCTCATAGCTCTACATCTCATAGCTCTGCATCTCATAGCTCTACATCTTATAGCTCTACATCTCATAGCTCTACATCTCATAGCTCTACATCTCATAGCTCTACATCTCATAGCTCTGCATCTCATAGCTCTACATCTTATAGCTCTACATCTTATAGCTCTACATCTTATAGCTCTACATCTTATAGCTCTACATCTTATAGCTCTACATCTTATAGCTCTACATCTCATAGCTCTACATCTTATAGCTCTACATCTTATAGCTCTACATCTTATAGCTCTACATCTTATAGCTCTACATCTCATAGCTCTACATCTTATAGCTCTACATCTCATAGCTCTACATCTTATAGCTCTACATCTCATAGCTTTACATCTCATAGCTCTACATCTTATAGCTCTACATCTCATAGCTCTACATCTTATAGCTCTACATCTCATAGCTCTGCATCTCATAGCTCTACATCTCATAGCTCTGCATCTCATAGCTCTACATCTCATAGCTCTGCATCTCATAGCTCTACATCTTATAGCTCTACATCTCATAGCTCTGCATCTCATAGCTCTACATCTTATAGCTCTACATCTCATAGCTCTACATCTCATAGCTCTACATCTCATAGCTCTACATCTCATAGCTCTGCATCTCATAGCTCTACATCTCATAGCTCTACATCTCATAGCTCTACATCTCATAGCTCTGCATCTCATAGCTCTACATCTCATAGCTCTACATCTCATAGCTCTACATCTCATAGCTCTGCATCTCATAGCTCTACATCTCATAGCTCTGCATCTCATAGCTCTACATCTTATAGCTCTACATCTGATAGCTCTACATCTCATAGCTCTACATCTTATAGCTCTACATCTCATAGCTCTACATCTCATAGCTCTACATCTCATAGCTCTACATCTCATAGCTCTGCATCTCATAGCTCTACATCTCATAGCTCTGCATCTCATAGCTCTACATCTTATAGCTCTACATCTTATAGCTCTACATCTTATAGCTCTACATCTTATAGCTCTACATCTTATAGCTCTACATCTTATAGCTCTACATCTCATAGCTCTACATCTTATAGCTCTACATCTCATAGCTCTACATCTCATAGCTCTGCATCTCATAGCTCTACATCTCATAGCTCTACATCTCATAGCTCTGCATCTCATAGCTCTACATCTCATAGCTCTGCATCTCATAGCTCTACATCTTATAGCTCTACATCTTATAGCTCTACATCTTATAGCTCTACATCTTATAGCTCTACATCTTATAGCTCTACATCTTATAGCTCTACATCTTATAGCTCTACATCTCATAGCTCTACATCTTATAGCTCTACATCTCATAGCTCTACATCTCATAGCTCTGCATCTCATAGCTCTACATCTCATAGCTCTACATCTCATAGCTCACCATCTTATAGGTTTGAATGAAAATAACGAATTTTACCCTTGCATATTCCAGAAAGAGTACAACAGAAAAATCCCGTACACCCTCGGTGTCTGCGTTCGAGGCTTGATCATATACGAGGTTCGTCCCCCCTGACCTTATTATAATACGCCAAATGTTTTCAATGAAACGTGTCGTATTTGACGGGACATCTTAATCTTCTCTTCAAGATTGTTCTTTGATGATTTGATTTTAGGATACAGGGAATGTTAGAAACCCATTCTGCAAGCATCCCTGGGGAAAAATCAAGAAGATGTCATTTAAAGTAGGTGGAAAGCAACCCATAACTGTTTATAATCTTCAGACGCGGCTTACACCCCCATTTAGAGATGGTTGACCCCTTTTATTGGCAATTCACTTTCTTTAAAAGACATATATAATTCTGTTTTAAATGAAGATGAGTTTCTGTTAGATTCAATTGTCTTTGTAAAGGACAGTTAATTTCCTTCGAGAAATTGTCCACGTTCTTGGAGACAGACCACTCCGAATAGAACAGATAACTCCGGTTTTGGCACATATCAAAAATAGATGGCCCAAAAATATTTTTTTGTGTTTAATTAACTTTGCTCCCGACTTGTCTCTTTTGTTTATTTATGTATTTATTGTTTATTTTGTTTCCTTTTATGTTTTTGATCAGTTATGTTGTTTATCGTTTATGTTGTTTATTGATTAATTTTGTTGCTAGCTTATGTTACTTATTGTTCATTTTGTTTGTTTATGTTGGCTACTGCTTATCTTGTTTATTTTTAATGCTGCTTATTGTTAATTTTGTTACTTGTATATATTGTTTATGTTAGTTGTTCATTTATTTTACAGAGACGAAAGTTCTTGATAAGTGCGGAATCACTTAATCCGGCTCAAGGTCATATCGTTTTATACACAGCTAATTATAAAAGGTAACAGCCTCCTGATCATGTACATTTTTACTTTGATTATAAATTATACCGCATAACTCACCGGGGGTATAAAATTATCAGTTTGGCAATTGTCGTCCAGGGGATAAAGTATAAGTAGTTACATTTAAACAATTAACCCCCTGGAAATATATCATTTCACGTTGTTTATCAATGGACCAAATGGACCTTCCAGGGGTCACAGTATGAGACAATATAGTCAGACACATTGTCTCTTGAAATTCACTTCACATTACTCATAAGCTCTTGAACAGTTATATTTTTTAATGTTCTTTAGCTTTATTGATCGAAATTCCAGATCAAGATATTTGCTGAAGACATGTTCATCGTTTTACAACTTTCAAATGAGAATGGCAGATAAAATGGCCAAGTTTCATGATTTCTTTGGTGGGTTCTCGATAATTAATTTGTATAGTTAATCAATGAACCTTTATGATACAAATTTACTAAACCAATGATCGTATGCTTTGATTCTTTTATGCTGGCTTCAATCTGAGAAATTTGTGAACAACCCTCAAATCCAATCTATTAAACCATCCTCTTTATCAAACCACCTTCCTAATGAACCCACTTTCTTTATCAAACAATCCTTTCCATTAGGCCATTCCCATCATTAAGCTATCCTTTCTGATGAACTATTTTTCCCGTTAAATAATTCTTTCCAGGAAAAAATACTTTGCATTAGAGTCATTTTTTCAGCAATTGTGTTTCTGAAAAACTCAACGTGGCCTTCATTGTTTGATGACTCTGCAATTATCGTAATCCAATGTATGATCTACTTGAATCTGTTCATTCTAGAGCCGACCAGATTGCAACCGAATTCAATCCCGACGGTCCGGATCGATCCGGATGGCATGATGGATCAGTCGGATGGTCGTCGGATGCTATCCGTCGAAAGAGAACAACAAGAAAAAAGAAAGCAAAATACAAGAGACAATTTGAAAACGGATCAGGCAAAACAAAAGCCGAAACCACAGGTAATAGTCTACGGCTTAACCAGCCTCTCTATCAAATCACCCTCTCTATCAGGCCATTCTCTCCATCAAGCCATCTTCTCTCTTAAACCATTATCCCTTTTAAACTATCCTCTCTATTAAACCATTTCCTCCATTAAACCACTCTCTCTATTTAACCATGCTAACCATTAAACATGCTCTCTATTAAGCAATCCTCTCTATTAAACCATCATCTTTATTAAACCATCCTTTTTATTATACAACCTTCTTTATTATACTATCATCCTTTTTAAACCACCCTCTCTATTAAACCATTTTCTCTATTATACCATGTTCTCTATTTAACCATACTACCCAATAAACATGCTCTCTATTAAGCAATCCTCTTTAAACTGATTCATCATGACTGATCTTCTAAATTCAAAGTCATTTACCAAGCCGCAAGTATAATGCTATTACTGTTATTGTAATATCATAATGATGCGAGGCTATCATGAATGGCACTACCCCCTGGAAATTTTGCATTTTGCTTTGTTTTCACTGAAATCCATCAACAATCCAGGGGGTAATGTCACAGGATTGTTGCTTTATGAAAATCTCAAAACTCCTTCTTTCAGTCGAAGCAATATACAGTCGATTTGATCAAAGTTGAAAACAGCTTCGGTTTCAGTATTGTGGTAAGTTATCCTTCCTCAATTCCTAGGGTCCTTCATTCCTTGCATCTTGCATTTCTGGTTTTCTGGACTTCCAGGGACCTCTGTCTCTAAGTAGAAATACATTTTGGCTTTGAAATATGTCATAGCACAGTACAGGTTCTTCTCTCTAGGTACTAAGTTGACTCTTTATTCTCATGTAAATATTTATAAACAGTGAGTAATGTAATTGTCCTTGTTGCTACAGCTAATGTTTGTCTTTGTTTTGCGTTATAAATTTTAAGTATTTAAGGGTCCTCAATTCCTAGGGTCCTTCCTTCCTTGCATCTTGCATTTCTAGTTTTTTAGACTTTCGGGGACCTCTGTTTCTAAGGTCCTCTCTTCCTTGGGTCGTTAATTCTAAAGGTCCAGGTACTACTGTTGTAACTATGTTACATCTGCCATCATCATGTTTCTCTTGCATGTTTTTCGTCATAAATTTCAAATATTTGGCGGTCCTCTAGGGTCCTTGATTCCTGGGGTCCTCTATTCTAAGGGTTTAAATACTACTGTTATAACTATGTTACATTTGCCATAATTATGCTTCTCATGGTTGTTTTGCGTCATAAATTTCACATATTTAGTGGTCCTCAATTTCTAGGGTCCACTATTCTTAGGGTCCACTTTCTTGGGGTCCAACATTCTAAGAGTCCACCATTCCAAGGGTCCAAGTGTTATTGTTATAATTGCTATGGTGTTGCTCTTCATTGTCCGAGACTTTGTGTGACGAATAATGCTTGGATAAATATAAAACAATTATGGGCTCCAAACACTTGGAGGAACAATAGCATCACTTTTGATTGGTTATTACAGAGTGTATTAACCAATCATGTGTATCCATTGCTTTTCAGGGTGGAATTGAACTCGGTGGAATATTCGTCAAAGAATTGACGATTGGAGGGCCGGCCGCTTTGAGTGGACAGATAAGTGCAGGTATGTAAAACACAGACCGCCTGTTAACATGCTTTTTCTCATTGCAACGCGAAGAGCTGTGTATTGAGACATTGGTCCGCGTTTTATCAGAAGCTTGTTGTTCTCTGTACAGGTGACAGAATTGTGCAAGTTAACAAAGTCAGTTTTGAAAATGTGACGAGAAGGGAGGTTGGAAATTTTTAATTTCAATATTCTTTTGCGTCAAAGCGTAAGACTTCTATTGGAGAATATATGAAACAAACTGCAAAGGAGTTTTAAATACACATAGCACACACAAGACAATAATAAAAGCAGTTGATGCTTGATAGATGCATACGTATGAATTAACTTTGAGCTCTGAATAAGTTACAACGTGAACAGTTCCAAGAATCTTTCAAATACTTTCATATATATTTTTTAGTGCATTAAACGAGTGTGATTTTGTTTCTTAGGCCATCAACACACTTCGCAATGCTTCTGACCGATCGAAATTCACATTTGAGACGTTTGGTCAAACAATGCTGCTAGAAGCTGATCCATCAATTCTCACCCCACTAACCCTCTCTGCTTCATCGATTGCTACCCTTGGCAACAACAATGTGCCCCCACTCAGTGGAGAAAGAGAATCGGTATGGGTGTTAAGTTGGCCCCTTTTTAAACTTCTTTATAGTATACAATTGACCCTCATATAACGAATTTCACTGTATATAGCAAACTAAACATCTGGTCCCTTGTTGAACTGCTTCATAGTATACAATTCACCCTCATATAACGAACTTCACTGTGTATAGCAAACTAAACATCTCAACCCTTGTTGAACTGCTTCATAGTATACAATTCACCCTCATATAACGAACTTTTGATAAAGTAAAAAATTTTCCATTTTTCTTCAGAACTCCTGACTGTTCTTGATTTTTTTCTCAGGAATTTGTGAGAGTTGAACTTCCAAAAAAAGACGGAAATTTCGGCATTGGATTCACAGTAAGTTTCCAAATTTCAAGTACTTTCTCACAGCTTGCAACACTTTGGCCGCCATTGCAGATAAATGATTTTCTTGCAGTTTCTGCATTTCCATTGTTTTCCAAGCACTGTGATTGGTTAACGCCAGGAAGAAAAACAATGACAATGCATTCTGGACATTGTTCACTCCATTTTCAGCCTGCAACACATTTCTCAACATTTTTTTTTCTTTCGGCTTAGTCTGACTCTGGGACCTTCGTTACTAGAACAATTCCAAGCCAGGGTAGAAGAATCATCCAACACAGAATGCATAATAACACGAGTCCAAGTATAAGGCCATAAATACAGTTACACATCCATGTACCGATGTTTCACGAGTTTCCTTTTCTTTTAGGGTGGGCCTGAACTCGGTGGTATTTACATAAAGTCGTTTTTGCCAGGAGGCTCAGCCGAAACCAATGGAAGAATTGCTATCGGTAAATTCAAGTTCTTATTTCTAATGGCACATAGCAGCTAGTAGCACTCAATAGATGATAACTTGATTCTGTTTTAACTTATTCACAACTGTGTTTATTTTTAAGGTGATCGTTTGGTCCAGATTGGAAATGTGAACGTCGAAAGTTTCAATCGAAAACAAGTTAGTTATCTCGAACTTTGAATTCTAGATCTTAGGGGCTCCAACTTTAACCTTTATGTCTTAAAGACTTGAAATTTGATTTCAAATCGTTAAGACTTTTGATAAATTCTATATACTTTAAGACTTTTGATAAATTCTATAGCTATATTAAGGTTTTCAACATTAGGTTTTCATCAGATGTTTACATTTTTCAAAAGCTTGACCTTTGACCTTATCTTATCCTGATTGGCATCAACGTTAGCTTCGATTCTCAAGAAATTGAACTTTAACCTTAATTTTGACCTCAATCCTCAAACAAATGTACTTTAATCTTTATTTTTTGGGGTTTGAACTTTGACCCCATCATTGGGGGCTTGACCTTTCACCTCTGTCTCTACAGACTCACACTTACATCGTTGGGTTTGCTTCATAAATTCAATTCATTTTCACTAAGGTCCAAGACATGCTGCGAACCTCGTCTGCAGTTGTTGCCCTCGTTTTGGAACGATTTAAGAAGATTCCAATGAACGATATGGTCCATTATGTCGACCCTGACAAGGTTCTGAAATCAAACCCGGTAGGTCATATTAAGAGTCCGAACTCGTACTTCCATTTGTCCTCCACTAATTTTGGAAAATGCCCATAGATGATAATAAATTATCATTGATATCAATCAATGATTTTTGCCAATAAATTTTAGCAATAATTATAAATTATAATTTCATATAGCAATAGCTGATTATGGTTCATCACATCATTATACCTAATCAAATTTATAATGATTAATTAGTCTAGTTTTTATTAAGTTGTGCATGTAATTTTCAGATCTATTATCACATTAATTTCGTTGTAGAATTTTTTGTCTGTCGGACTCTCGAAGAAGCAGGAAGGCCTCGGATTCAGTATCACAGTAAGTGGCTTGTTGTATGTTGACTAGACAAAACGTAAACTTAAGACTTTAGTTTAAACGCTGCTTATACTATGCTGCTGTAAAGCTGTGGTACTGGTGCACAGAATTCCAACAACAATAAGGGACAAACGTTTTGAGACGCATTGAGACACTTTGGGACACTTTGGGACGCTTGCAATTTTTGCAAGTTTTGAACGCATCCGTCATCCCCTCCTTTCATGCAATGTTGTCTCGAAAGACAATCTTACAGGACATAGACAACATTATTCTTGCGTGGTGATCACAGGGGTCAGCTTGAGGGAATTTTTGGGGGAGTTGGGGGGATTCTGAAAAAAGTCCCTAAAAAGGAAACTTGCCAGTTAAACTGGCAAGTTTCCTTTTTAGGGACTTTTTTACAAATTACAAAAACAGTGTAATACACTGTTTTTGTAATTTTACAAGTATCCCAAGAGCTTTTGTTTTTTATTGTTTCTATTGCTTTATGCTAACCAATCTGAGCCGGGTCTATTGTTCTCTATTGTTCACTACCGTAAATCCTCGAATTAGCCCCCTGGGGGCTTATTTATTTTTGACATTTTCAGAGGGGGCTTATTCGAGGAGAGGGGGGGGGCTTATAAAGCTATCTGAAATATGGCACAAAATTTGATGTTGTTACTGAGAAAATAAACGGGAAATGGTTTAGTTGCTCCAGCAAAGTATTTTGCATACACATATAAACAGAAGAATGCTCAGATATTGGTGAAAAAACGGTTAGAAAAAAAAAATTTTCTCGAACTCGCTGTACGCAAATATCAGCATGTTAGGGGTGGAGGCTTATTCGAGGGGGCCCAATTCGAGGATTTACGGTAATTAACAACTGAACACTTGTAAACACTAAACGTCCTCATATGACAAAGTATCTTCTTCTCCTCGAAAGACTGTTACATTAGGATCCTCACTTGATAACGTACAACTAAGCTGGCTATCAAACAGTTGATTTATATGATTTTATTTCTTCATAGGGTGGTCACGAGTTGGGTGGAATATTCATTAAATCTTTGAACATGAATGGTCCTGCTGCAATGGATGGTCGGCTAGAAGTCGGTAAGTTGCTGTTTAATCAATTTCTCAGCCAAAATCTAATTTAATGCGTTGCCTTTAATGGATAACCCATCTATCTATAAAGTTATCTTTTTTTAACCATGTTCTTTATTTAACACCTTCTCTGTCAAACCACCTTCTCTATTAAACCACCCTCTCTGTCAAACCACCCTCTCTGTCAAACCACCCTCTTTGTCAAACCACTCTCTCTGTCAAACCACCCTCTTTGTCAAACCACCCTCTCTATTAACCTACCCTCTTTGTTCCAGTATCCTCTCCGTCCTCTTTGTCAAGTCAACTTTTTTTATGAAATCAGGCTTGCATACGATCTTTTAGTAATGTTTCACAATGAACGTATGTAAAACAACTTGCATAATTGCAGGCCTCCTTTTTATTTATAGGAGATAGAATTGTGGCTATAAATAATGTCAGCTTAGAAACTGCCACAAGACCAAAGGTAATTGAATAATCGCAACTTAGAATGTATTATGCATCGGATTTATGAGAATTTGAATTTAATCTTTGGATAACGAGCTTCACTGTATACAGAAAGCTAGACACCTGATCCCTTGTTGAACTGCTTCATAGTACTATGCAATTCGCACTCGTATAACGAACTTAACTCTCTATAGTAACCCAAACATCTGGTCCCTTGTTGAACTGCTTCATAGTATACAATTCACACTCATATAACAAACTTCACTGTATATAGCAAACTAAACATCTGGTCCCTTGTTGAACTGCTTCATAGTATACAATTCACCCTCATATAATGAATTTCACTGTATATAGCAAACTAAACATCTGGTCCCTGGTTGAACTGCTTCATAGTATACAATTTACATTTCGCTTGACAAACTCACTTGAGATAAACCTACCCCATGCATGCATTTGTTTACTGAGAAGTTTGCTACATCAGAATTTTACTGTTATCCTCTTCTACAACTGTAGCTGATCATATTTTCACGATTGGAATTCTAGGCATTGGACGTAATTCGCAACTCTGTGTCCCCTGTGAGATTAATTGTTGAGAAATGCATGCCACCTGACAATCAAATTCCGTCACAAACAATCGAAAATGGAATGCACCGATCTGATTCGATCAAATCATTGCCCACTGGATACACAAAGAATAGAAGGTATTGTTTTCTTTGATTGTTGATTGGTTGATTTCACCTAATCTATTGTTCTCTCTGTTCATCCTTCACTCAAACTTTTTAACTCGGTTCATGGGTTTCTGAATTGAATATTTCGATGTTTTTACCTGGCGAATTAGTGATTTTGTTTAAGACACGTTCTCTGTCCATAACAATACGATACACAATGTGAAATGAGAAATTTCAAGTATTTAAAGTGTCGAACTGTGCCATGTACTTTAAATCAATTAAATTCATCAACCACTTTTGCAACTGTTTGCAAATTAATGCCTTAAAACCGACCTAACGCCTTCAAAACACAATTGAAAACACACGTAGCATACCCCCGTGCGATAACAGGTGCACACATTGATTAATAACGATTTTGAATCGACTGGACGGGTGTAAGTGCGTTTTAGTAACGGCACGTTTCTCTGTTTTGATTTAGTTCGTCTTCACTGGGTGCTTTGTTGCGTCGAATGGTCTCCTTAACCGAATCCGACTCTCAGTCTGAGAGTAGCAAAGCAGAGAGCGTGCCCGTTACCGCTTAACATCCAGACTGATATTTGAATTTGCCATTGACAATATTAATTTATTTATCTATGGCGAAATCATTTGTGCATTAGGACTTATAATTTCTTTGAACTTGCAAAATGAAACAATTTATTATAATGCTGTATTGCCTGCAGCTTTGCCGAAATTTCTTGGCCTAAAACAAATCAAACGAAATATCACATATTTGTAATGTATTTCAGACTATATAGAACAAATAAAATAACTGAAGGCATTTCATTAATATAATTTTTGCATAGCATGTATATTTTTTCATTTATATTTAGCCATATTAAGCATTTTGCTTTCAAATTTTTGTCACAATTTTCAAGATTTAACAATGTAAAATATTCACTGTTTCCTTAAAAAGTAGGCACCACAATCAGCAAATGTATTGACGTAATATCATGAAAATTAATTTCAAGTTATATTTATCAGGGTAAATATAGCAATATTTCATTTCGCGATATCTGTTTTCTCTTTTTTGCTTTTGCAAAATTTGCAAAAATCTAATCTTCTTTGGAAAATATAATTTTCCATTGCTGACGACGTTTTCTTTATGCTAGCCAATCAGAGCCGGGTCCATTGTTCTCGGAAACATTTCGATCCGATGCTTCGGGCTTTCCCAAACTATTCTTCATCAGCGAGCAAAATAGACAATTCTGGTTGACAATTTTGCATGTATATTTCAAAGTAATTTACAACTATCCGTAATTGATTTCTCAAGATGTGCTGTCAATCAGTTTGAAATTAGTTGGAAATTCAAAACAACTTTGTAGAAATCGATCAATTGACATTGTTTATCAATGGACTAAATTAACCTTCCAGGGGTGATAGCATAAAGCAACATAGTCAGACACTTTACCTTTTGGAAATATATCATTTCGTATTGTTCATCAAGGGACTAAATAGACCTTTCGGGGGTGCAATATGAGAGAATATAGTCATACACTTTACCCCTTGGAAATGTATAATTTCGTATGGTTTATCAAGGGACTAAATGGACCTTTTAGGGGTGACAGTATGAGAAAACATAGTCAGACACTTTACCTCCTGGAAATATATCATTTCGACATACAACATGTAGCTACACGACACGCATAGTTATGCAGCTTTGTGTAGCTGTGAGTGATATGAACCCCCTGAAAACAAGTGTCTGATCAATTGATATCCTAGTTGAAGCACTTGTGAAGACGGGGGGTTAAACGCGTTCTCGTTATTTCTTTCTCAGACAACAGCCGAACGGAATTCGCGGCCTCGCTTTGTCCATGCAAGATATCGCAATGAATCACGGTAGCAACAACAACAACAACAACAGCCAAATGGATTACGATTACGACCGAAATGACGTCAGACAATCAAGACCACCACCACAGCAACAACAACAACCGCAGCAACAACAACAACAATTTCAACAACAACAACAACAACAGAGATTTGATAACAATCAATTGATGCCAAGTCAGCACGGAAAGCGTCAGTCAATGCAGGTAGAAACCCCCGTCGTTTATTGACATTGCTGCTGTATTGATATTTGGGTTTGAATTTATTCAGGGGGTAATGTAATACGCCTATGTTGCTTTTAGAAACAAGAAAGTAGAGATAGTTGTTTGAGTTGTTGAAGGATTTTATGTTTCATTTTCAGCCTGAGGTATTTGTTGTCGACTTACCAAAAATCAAAGGCAGTTTTGGACTTGGATTCACGGTAAATTGCTTTATCATTTGCTTGAATTAAGTTCACTTAAAACCCCAGGTTTCTTTACCTGATTCTGAGATATGACATTATTTGGGACAGCAAAGACCCAAAGCTATTTGACCTGAAGTAAGACGATAATTATTATCAAAGACCAGAGCCAACTTCACATGTTATATATGATAATAATGCAAATTTATGATATTTTTCTACATGCTGTTCTCTTGCATATTTCAGGGTGGTCCTGAGGTAGCTGGGATATTTGTCAAAGCGCTGCAGGCAGGCGGTGCCGCTGCGCAGGACGGTCGAATACAAAAAGGTACCCACATTCATCCAATCAGTTCTTAATCTTTCGCTTACACGTGCCACTTTGTACCTGTATTCATGCTTCGTTATTGCCTACGTCATCTACTTCATGCCTAAGACTATCATACTATCACGGTATGCTATGTTGCATACAGTATTGCTGGAGTTTAATAAACGCCCCTTGGAATAAATAAAGCAATTTTCTCGATACCTATTTGAATTATGTGCGTTTTTGCAAATTTCCATATGATATGACATCATTTACTTCTTACTTACTTGTAACGAACTTCCATCCGCATAATGAAGGTCTAAGCGCAAGTATGAAGTATCTTACGTCCGTTATTTTCAGGTGACCGATTGGTGGAGATAAACGGCAGACGAATGGATGGATATAGCAAGCATGACGTAAGGGATTTAATTTTTCCTTGACTTCACTAGGAACAATGGAGGACGTAAAATTGAGATTTTGGGACTCATTGGGGCAGTGAAAATTGTTTCAAACTAACGAGAAACCTCAAACACCTTAGAACAATACATATCCAGGCAATTTTCAAGTGGTCAAAACATTTTAGACACAAAAGTTGTTTAATATTTGTGATTGGATAATACCCGACTGAAATTGACAGTGATTGATGTCTGAAAACTGGGAATTGCCAACCGCAAACCGCAGAATTTTTACCCCCGTGCATTACTTGCATCGCCCATTCGTAAACAATCCAAGATGACAAATTTCAGGGGGATTAATTTGATTCATTTGCAGGCCGTAGAAATGCTAAAGTCTTCGGTTGGCATGGCGACTTTGATCTTTGAGAGATATGGCTACCAGTTCAGACAACTTTCCTCGCAAATGTCGAGTTTTGATGGGGTGAGCTTTATATTTTATGCATTGTTGTTTTCTTTATGTTTATTACCTTTTTATGCTACTTATTTATTCATCAGTCCCTATTTTATCAATCCCTAATGTGAAAATTAGTTGTTGTCTCTAACCTCCACTACGATAGAGCTATCGTACATGCGCACTTAGGTTTTGAAATTATAACTGACCGTACCCAAAGAAGTTCGTATTTACTGAGCCAACTTTTGCTAGTGTAATTTTGCGATATATTTCATAGTTTTATGTTAAGGAGATATAAACGTAAAGACAGTTGTTTGAGTTGTTGAAGGAGTCTTCTATGCTGACCAGAATCGAGTCAAAGAAGGAACAGTTGTTTGAGTTGTTAAAGGAGTCTTCTATGCTGATCAGAATCGAGTCAAAGTGGAGAGAGTTGTTTGAGTTGTTGAAGGAGTCTTCTATGTTGATCAGAATCGAGTCAAAGTAGAGACAGTTGTTTGAGTTGTTGAAGGAGTCTTCTATGTTGATCAGAATCGAGTCAAAGTAGAGACAGTTGTTTAAGTTGTTGAAGGAGTCTTCTATGCTGATCAGAATCGAGTCAAAGAAGGAACAGTTGTTTGAGTTGTTAAAGGAGTCTTCTATGCTGATCAGAATCGAGTCAAAGTGGAGAGAGTTGCTTGAGTTGTTAAAGGAGTACCATACAATACTCAATATTAATTATTTCACAATAATTTGCAGGATTGTGTGGCAGTGGAACTTCAAAAGAAAAACGATAGCTTCGGCCTATGCGTGACGGTAAGAATTTCACGACAAAATATTCCCCATTTTACCCCCCGATCTTTGCGTTTATACACAACATTTTTAAACTGGGTTTATTTTCTCGCAGGGGGGAGCAGAACTCGGTGGTATTTACGTGAAGTACGTACTGCAAGGCGGAGCTTCTGATGGCAAAATATGCAGAGGTATTTGTCGTGAACATTATACCCCCTGAAACACTTTAGACTAACCAGTTAATTTCAACACACTGCGTTGTTTATTACGGGTGGACTCTGAAAGAAATGTTTTGTTTTAATTTTGTAGGAGATAAAATTGTCGAAATGAATGGCATTTCTATGGATGGTTTCTCAAAACCACAAGTACGATATTCATATATTCTATTCATCTTCTTTTCATTTTCTTTTGTTTTTCGCTTTCCTCTCTCATTAATTATTATTGTTCCTTTTTGTTCTTTATTTTTCTCTTTTTTTAATCATTAATTTCTTATCAATCCTCTTCTTTTATTTAGCGCCCTTTTCTCGATCTTTCTTTTTTTATACATCTTCCTCCTCTATCAGTTTTCTTCCTTTTCTAATCTTTTTCCTTTATCCAACTTCTTTATCCATCAATTTCCATTATCCGACTTCCTCTTTAATTCAACTTCCCTCTTCACTAACACTTGTCGGAGAACTTAACTCCGATTTGCTAGTTGTTAGCTTGAACAGAAATTTCGCAAGAAGAAACACACTGATCAATAGAATTCAGCTTTTTCAAAAGTGTACACTCATGTCCACTTCAATTCTATCTCCAAAACGCAACTGAACAATACATAAATTTCATAATTATTTCAACGTGCTTAGTAGGAAATGAGTAATATTCTCTAAACTACAAACCAATCAGATCGTTACAAATGTCTCTATTTTATCCAATCAAAACATAATTAGTAATATAAGGGTTAGTCATTAGATCATGTGGAAGGTCATCACAGTAAGAAGTTCGATGAGTCAGTTAGCCGCGCGTGCGCACAAGGAATTTCCCACAACACTTTCCTCTATTAATCTTTTTCAATCTTCTCTTTTTAGCTTACTTATCAACTAAATTTCATTAATTTCCCCGTCTCCTTCCACCCCCTTGAACCATTTCATTATTGCAAACACATTCATCACAATACAATATATCCAAGTTGCGTGTGTAACTATATTGATGAGTTGATAACGGTTCAAGCCCGAAACTTTGCAACAATCTTCAAAGTAACTGATTTTTATTCGTTAAATTATTCTATTACATTAATCACAGCCCAACACAATCCAAGTTTAATTCAATCAATTTTCTTTCAGTGCGACGAAATCTTCAAAAAATCACCCAAGAGCATTCTCCTGATGGTTGAAAGACTCCGCAGCGTCGAAGACATGCCGTCAATGGATGGGGTAACACACCCCCCTCTCCACATGCCCCTACCCCAAAGTCGATCACTTCCCCCATTGCTTATCAGCTCACCGTTGGCCAATGGCGTAGATAGGAAATTTTATAGGGGGGAGGGCGGCGAGAAATTCAGATTTTCCGACAAAAATTTAATAAGCATTTTTGTTTCTTCAACACTATGAATATAAGATAAGGAAATTAGCTTGAACTGAACGTAAACAGAGGATATTTGTTTTCCGACAAGGTCAGCAATTTTCCGACAAAATGGCAGTTTAGCTCTACAGGGGGGTTTTTCACCCCCTCCCTGACCCCCCTCTATCTACGCCACTTGGCATTAATAAATACAACCATTCTATTTTCATTGTAGGACCTTTTCAGTGTCGAACTAAGACGTGGAGATGCAGGCTTAGGAATAACATTAACTGTAAGTTTGAAATTGCAAGTCTTTATTCCTTACCTATATATCATCTTATTCTCTTTCTAGTTATTTAACATCTGATAATCTTTGACCTGCATATTCTATTACAATTTGATACTTTATTAATCTTTTATCATGTTTTGTTTTTAGGGTGGCATTGAAATGGGAGGTATATTTATCAAAGGGATCATGCCAGAAAGTCAAGCAGAACAATCAGATCGAATATCCAGAGGTATTCTCTCATCTTTTTTCTTGGTTCATCTTCTTTCTCGGTTCATCTTCTTTCTCGGTTCATCTTCTTTCTCGGTTCATCTTCTTCCACACTTTCTCCTCCTCCTCGTTATATCTTATTCGTTCTTTCTTTATTGATGTTCATTTAAAATTCAAGAGGACCCTGAGGAAGATTAGTTGTTAGGTTAACGATGTTTATCCTCTGTGAATTAAGTTTATCAATCAATCATTTTCCTCTTTCATTCATTACCTCCTTCATTCATCATCTTCTTTCATTCATCTTCTTCCTTTTATTCATTTATTTATCTTCATTTTTAATTCATCTTTTATCCATTTACATTCCTTTTTTATTCATTTATTTTCTCCCTTCCTTTATTCATCATCTTTATATTCATTTTTCTACGACTATTAACAGTAATTCATCTACTTCTTGTATTCACTTCTTCTTTTATTAATAATTTTCTTCCACCCATCTTCCTTTATTCATGAAAAGCATTCTCACAATTGCTGCAATCCATTTTTAACCTTATTTCTTAATAACTTTACTACTTAACTTAACTTATCATACCTCAACCAATCTTTGTATGAAAAGTTAAACGTAAAATTTCAATTCTAACTTCTCTTGAGTAGTAATTTTATCGTAATTTCTGTTGAGAAACAGCTGTTAGCTATCTTATTTCTCTTCAAGGTGACAGGATTGTTGAAATAAATGGAGTCAGTGTTGAGGGTCTTACAAAGCATCAGGTAATTTAAAAAATTCCATGCCTTCAATCCTGAAATATTCAGTTGTCTTATTGTATAACAATTTGAAGTACAATACAGTTGAAACTTCCAATTTCTCAAGTTTTTAAACGGAAATTAAAATTTGTTCAAGATATAACGAATGTTCGAAATAGGAAATGTCTGAAACACTCTGTACCAAAAACCAGGGCAATGGAAAATCGTTTGAAGAAGCGAATGTTTGAGAGTTAGCACGCAGTAGAAATGGGGGATGTCAACTTTATAAGTAAACACTGCACTGAACAGGGTCGAAAGTTTTTCAAGAACAATGACCTTGAATGTAATTGGATAACAATTCCTGGAACATCAAGTCAAGCGGTTGACAAGCAATGTGAATCGAAGTAATGCCAGGGGGATAATGTTTAAGTTATCCGAAATTGTTTAATCTGCACGAATCCATTCAACTTTACCCCCCTTGCAATTTCATCGGTCATTTAGTAATCAATGCAAGACCCATTATGTCCAGGGGTTAATACAGTTGTATTTTGTTTTCTTAGGCCATGGATTTGATGAAAAGATCCAAAGTTATCAATTTATTGCTCGAAAGAAATGCAGTTTTTGATGGAATTGTTATTCCTGAATCTGTGAGTATAACTAATTCGCAATTTGTTGTTGCTACAAGTTCAACAAGGGACCACATGTTTAGTTTGCTATATACAGTGACGTTCGTTATATAAGGGTGAATTGTATAATATGAAGCAGTTCAACAAGGGACCAGATGCTTAGTTTGCTATATACAATGAAGTTGGTTATATGAGGGTTAATTGTATACTATGAAGCAGTTTGACAAGGCACCAGATGTTTAGTTTGCTGATACAGTGAAGTTCGTTATATGAGGGTTAATTGTATACTATGAAGTAGTTCAACAAGGGACCAGATGTTTAGTTTGCTATATACAGTGAAGCTCGTTATATGAGGGTGAATTGTATACTATGAAGCAGTTTAACAAGGGACCAGATGCTTAGTTTGCTATATACAGTGAAGTTCGTTATACACGAAAAGTAATTAAATTGACTGATGTTCATTTTCAGGACTTCTTCACTTTGGAATTAATGAAAAAGAATAATAGTTTCGGAATGAATTTATCAGTGAGTTCTCTCACCGATTACATGTCAAACGAATTCAAATCAAAGTTTACTACTTTCCGGACAGCCGGATCTTTTAGAAGACGTGCGGTTGATATTCACTTACTTTTGATTTCAGGGCGGACCAGAAGTCGATGGAATTTTCGTGAAATCTTTGCAGTCAGGAGGATCTGCCTCAGATGATGGAAGAATCCAGAAAGGTAACCCCCGTCTCTTTGCTTCTATGCGCCACTTAAAGCCAATAAAATAGATTAAGATACAGGGGGACTTGTGCTCAGAAATTGAGTTTTCTTGCAGGCGACAGGGTAGCAGCTATAAATGGAAAAATAATCGAAGGAATGACAAAACAGCAGGTATGAGATATTTTTGATATTTTTTCAATAAGATTATGAAACAGCTACACGTTTTTATGAGAGATCTTGATCAACATTTAGGCTTCTTAATAATGGCTTCTTAACTTGACATTACAATTTTGCTTTGTGCTTTGGCGCTAATTTGACTTAGGGTTTAATTGCTAAGAGTTTCTTAATCCGAGTCCTATTTTGGGAATCTAAAATTGCTTTATTATCGTTTGAAGTTGAGCATTTTTGGATAGATGTAAACTCAAATTGTCATGACAACAAGTTTCAATCTTTTCTGTATGCGAATTAATAAAATTATTGATATTCACTAAGGCCAACGGACAATTTAACTTTCTCTGACTTTGACTTTGTCAGAGTAAGTTAAATATTATATAATGTGGGTGTATTTCCTTTTCAGGCGTCGGAGAAGTTGAAAAGTTCTGTGAATAAAGTTGTTTTATATCTGGAAAGATGTACTGTTGGTTATGATGTCCCTCCACTGGACACAGTAAGCAATTTCATGATATTATGATATATTATGATATATAAATCCATAAATAAACATGATAATAAATTTATGAATCCATAAACCACTTTGATAATGTGTATGTATATATTTTAATTTCATTACAGGTTCTTACGGTGGTTGATCTTGCAAAGGCTGCTGGGAGCTTCGGTTTGAGTCTAACAGTACGTTTGATTTGTTTTGATTGCTCGATGAGGTTATTGCGCATGTGTACTGAAGTATTTATGTTTGAATAGTGATATACGCATGTGCAATGACTTCATTTTGAGAGTATTTGAGGCTGAGACAAGCCTTTGTTAATAAAAATAAAGGTTTCTCATGTCATGAACAGGAGGGTTTTCAAGTGCAAAATTTGGAGAGATACTTCTCCCATCATTGTAAATACGTTCCTGTTTGTTTGTCCAGTGATTGTCATTATAAGAATAGAAGTTTATTATGTCATGAGCAGGGGTGTTTGTGAGTGTAAAGTTTCGAGGGATACTTTTCTCATAAATGGGCTTGGTATAAATGTTTCCCTGTAACTTATTATCACACTCAAATGACGCAGCCACATACCCTTCCAGGGGTTTTTATCCCCAGGGGAGAGGGAGCACACAAATTTATAACGGGGATTCCCGCTATCTTCCTTCACCGATGATTCCACACTACTGCCAACCTTTTGGGGGCTAGATGGGTATTTTAGCCCCACGACCTTTGGTGTGTAAGTCCAACCAACACCGGAACCCTAAGATAGCGACGGCATTAACCTAATCATGTTGAATTTCTTTTCTATTCTAAAGGGTGGCCCAGAAGCTGGTGGAATATTTATAAGAGCCATGTTACCCGGTGGATCGGCAGAAATTGATGGCAGAATTCAACTTGGTAAGACAAACTTAAAAATTTATCATGAATTTGTTAATTTATTAACTTATATCCATTGGATATTTATAAACTTTGTTCTTGATAATTGTGGATATATTATTCTACATAAAAGTTAAAATAGTTTTTCACCAGTCCAAGAATGTTCATCTCTGGTTTACGAACTTGGCGTAAAATTGATTATCATATAATGTTTCCCTATAATGTTTCTAAATAGAGGAATAATGTGATGTAACAAGCCTAAACAAGAAAACTTAGACATTAATGCTTTTTCGTGGATTATCTCAAACATAGCTTACCTCAAGTCGAAAATTTGTTGAAAAAATATGACCCAACCTTAGTTAAGCAATGCTGTTTCACCCAGATAGAAAGTTTTGTACTGGGGAGTAATATATTTCTCTAATGTTATAGAATATGGCAACTTGCAAAAGCTGCAATTTCTCTTTTATAAACCATATTGTAATACAACATACAGGTTATGATATAACGTTGTAATATAACGTTCTCTTCTACAAGTTATGAATAAACGAAATCTTCCCAAATTCCAGGCGACAAAGTTACAGAAATAAATGGAATAAGTTTGGATGGATGTTCAAAATTACAGGTGCAGCTAATAAATGTTATTTACTGGATGCATATTTACATACTTGTATCAAATGTTTACACACTTGCATCAAGCATTCTACCATAATAGCATACTTGGACCGGGTTTTAAAAACTTTAGCGGGGTGTGACCCCCCCCCACCCCCCAGTTGCGCCCCTGTCCCCAACCACACACTGCATGTAGACGTAGCAAGATATTTTCTTGCTGTTATTGTTACTGTTATATAATGTATTATCGTGATCATAGATAAATTCTATTTTATAAGAACCAGATAGTTTCTGTTGAGGCTTGATATTAATAGTTTTGCACAATTTTAAACTTGAATGTTCTTGAACGTGTTGTCACTTTAGTAGCGATTTTTCTTCAAAAGTAACTGCGTACAATATATAGTATCTGATACCAAGTGACGTTGATTTGCTGACTTTATGTATACGATTTTATTTGCAGGCTATTGATATTTTGAAAAGTTGCCCGCAAAATGCGACGTTCATTTTGGAGAGATACAAAGTCTCGCCAAGGAGACTGGCGCAGGTAAGACACGACCTCCCCGGTTTGTTGAATGAAATTCATTCAACAACAATGTATCATGCGAGTGTCGCCAGGGGGTAATAGATTGTTAACAAATAATTACATTGAAAAAATTAAACTGAGAACAATCATCGGGTATGAGTATTGGACAAATAATAAAGTTTTCATTCTTGTGAACAGTGAAGTTTGTTATATGAGGGTGAATTGTATACTATGAAAAAGTTCAACAAGAGACCAGATGTTTAGTTTGCTATATACAGTGAAGTTCATTATACGAGGGTGAAATGTTTAGTTTACTATATTCAGTGAAGTTTACGTGCATAACTCCTCGGGTATGAGTATTGGACAAATAGTAAAGTTTTCTTTCGAATTGTTTTCCTAGCGAGATAGCTCCGCAAGATCAGGGACCAGCGGTTCGGTTGCGTTTAGCCTGTCACAGCAAAGCCTCAGCCAATCACGATCGAGCATACAGAGCTTCGACTCGCAGCTGAGCCAATCGACGCCGCCTGTACAGATACCGTCGTACTGTACCTTGCCTAGACAGCAAGTGCCCGGACAAAGTCAATCGCTGTCCGCTTTTCATCCGGTCGTTTCGAGAAGTCTGCCCGGAACCCCAACGATGGAAAGGCGAGGTGGTTCCAATCCCGGGAGTCAAGGTCAGATCACGAGTCAAAGGCCGCAGGTCAGAGGTCAGGAGTTTCAGCACCAACAGGCCAAAGGTCAACAAAGGTCAGCTTCGCAGCCATCTTCACCGACACGGGTTGTTAATCAGCAAATGGTTAAATCAATTTACGGTGTAAAATCAAGTAATGAATCTGATGCAGATGCCCCCGTCAAAGTTCTGCAAACTGGCTCAGGAGCTACAGGGCAAACAGGTAATCTATTTAGACATTACAGCTTCGTATGGATATGTATTGTTTTGGACGAGCATTTTAATTATATATTTTTTCATCAGTTGTTAATAATTGACGCCCGGTCTAAATACTAAAAATTGAATAAACGCCGTGGCATTATTCGAAGCGCGAAAGTTTTTGTGAAGTTTCTGTTTTGTTCTGTATACCTGTATGTATCTCATTAGAAACCATAAATTTTACCTGCTAAAAATGTGTCATTCGTATTATTTACCAATTGAGTAAATGCACCTTTTAGAGAAGATAATATAAGACAATACATAGCCATCATTTGTATACATTGACAATGGGTTTCCTATACCTCTCGAGGCTGTGATAGGCAAGTAAAAGTAATCTCAGGCTGATCAGAATGGTCAAAGTTCGAAAGTCAAAGAAAGGTCAAAATTTGAAGATCGAAGGTCAAGGTCGAATGACGAGTAAATGTCGAAGGAATAGCGTGCTAGAATCGAAACATCATTGTCAAACTCAACATTGAATAAGAGTCATTATAGCAAATTTGATATATCGATAACACCAATCAGCTTCATTGATGTTACTTATTTATTTTATTTAAGATTGCTGACTACGTCTTTATCTGATGAGGTTTATTTACTTTAGGCCCCATTTCGGAGCCGACAAACGTTTCAACAAGGTCGTCAGCCATTCGATCGCAATCTGCAAATGCCGGCCTTCAATGGATCCCATTGGCTGGTGACAGCCCAGCTAAGCAAAGCGAGACACCCGATCGAGAACGAGGCTCGACTGCAAACCGAAGTTTCACCCTCGAACGAAGCTTGTCTTCAGATCGAGGCACCGCATTACTGCCAACCTCATCTTCAACCATGCCAAGACAAGGCTCCGGTGGTGGCTTGCTTAAGGAGGTGCGCGTGACAAACAGCAATTCTGTATACACCGCTGCCCAGGGTGGGCAGGATGTGCAGACCCTGCCAAGAACATTTGGCAGACAGACGATGGATGGAGTCGTGTCGGATGGTGTCGGGAGTCGGATGGAGTCGTATGGCTCAAGCACAAGTATATACGCAAAATCAAGGTCAGTTGTAATGTTGTTGTAACACCCCCTGGAAATCAAGCAATTTTTTCTAGTTCTACAACCGAATACACTAGGCTTTCAGCACGGGGGGCCATTAACTGACTGTCTTATGCAGTAACCTGAGCACCCAAAGAGAACCGAACAGTCTTATGTGACAAACAAGTATCTGATCACTTGTTGATTTGTTTCACAATATACAATTAACCCTCATATAACGAGCTTCACTGTATATAGCAAATTAAACATCTGGTCCCTTATTGAATTGCTTCAAAGCTTTAAAAATAAGCCATTGAATTACCAGACTTCGCATGTTGTACAATCGTTCTACTTGTATGAAAATAACTGTTTTCAATTTTGTTTACAGCAAATCGGGAATTTCTTCCGCGGATCCCTCTGTCAACACAATAGGCAGCCAGTCGATGCAGAACCTTAGCTACCAGTCCTCCGCATCCAAACCCGGGAATGCACTACCAAAAGCATCCGCACTCGCCATGGCAACAGAACCCAGAAGCATGTACGCTCTGCAGACAAATCAAAATCGAAACCAGGCTGTGACGTCACTTCCTTTCCCTTTGAAAGGCTCTTCAACTGCATCCGTTGCCCCAGCGATGTACGCCACTGGTCAGCGGGCAGATTCAACGCATGCAGCGTCCAACATTCCTCACAGTGCAACCTCAGCAACAGAACAGGCCCGCTTATCTACATCAACGACAACAACAGCCGCGGCAGCGCCGGAACGAGGCCGTCCAAAAGACTTTGCCTCGCTGCACAACTCAATCTTTGTTGCCACGCAGCACAAAGCATCGATGCAACCTCAACAACAACAACACCAACAGCAACAGCAACAACAATATCAACAACAGCAGCAACAACAGCAACGACAACAACAACAGCAACAACAACAACAACAGCAACTGAGCGTCATCGTCACTCAACAACAAACCGGCAGCGCGTCTCCCAACCAGTACTCCGATGTTATAAAGCCCCAGAGTGGATTGATGATGGTGGGTAGTGGACAAGGTGCGGCTAGCCTCGCTCAGAGCCTGTACAACAATAGCATTGGTGCCGGCGATAAGCAACAGGGCGTCAATAGCAGTGCGCAAAATCGCAGTGCTGGACGCCTGTACGGCTCTGCTGTAAACGCTCAGGCCGTCGGCCCCAGCAATCCGCCTGTTCCACCTGTTCGAACAACAGTAAACAAAGACGTGCCTTTGAGTGTGAGGCTCCCAGAGATGCAACGGCAACAACAGCAACAACAACAACGGAGTAACATTTCATCATCCCGTTCATCCGGTCAAAGCGGCATTGGTATGGCTCATCAAAATGCTGGCGTGGCTCACCAGAATAAACATCAGAATCAAGGCCTTCTGAGCATGTCTGCGGTTCCGCAAAATACACGGATCGTATCACGCAACGAATCAGCTGGCTCTAACAGCAGCAACAACCAAACTTCAAGCGGTGTCAGCAGCAGTCCCACGTGGTCAGATCAACGAATGAAGCAATATCCGCCGCCTCCTTTGCATGCAATGCAACAGCATCGACAACAGGCCGATTATAACCAGAACGAGGTCAGGAGCGTGGCTGATAGCATGAAGCAGAATGGTAGTGGAAGGGTGTACCAGAATGCCCCACCACCCCCCAAACCAGCAGCAAGAAAAAGCTCGACTGGGTTTTCACCCTTTGCAGGTAAAATGAATTAATATTGGTGTAGTCACTTTATTATGATGAAATTCTTTGCGTGTAGCTAAACTAAACTTCATAGTATACAATTCACCCTTGTATAATAAACGTCACTGTAGATTCCCATTTTTATGTATATAGCAAACTAAACATCTGGTCCCTTGTTGAATTGCTTTATAGTATACAATTAAGCCTCATATAACGAACTTCACTTTATATAGCAAACTAAACATCTGGTCCCTTGTTGAACTGCTTCATAGTATACAATTAAGCCTCATATAACGAACTTCGCAATATTTTCCCGCTTTGATTTGCAAAATGATAGATATCAAAACAAAAGCTTTTTTTCCAATTTCAGACAGCCACGTGTTTGAAGTTCTTCTTTACAAAGGTCCAGTTGGGCTTGGAATGAGCCTCTACGGAGGAGCAAGCGAAGGTATATTCAATTGACATTTACAAAATGACATAATCAGCAAATGGTTAAATCAATTATCATTGGACCGTGCATTTTATAGAAGATGCTTGCATTTAAATTTGCAATTCTTTTTTTTAATGTAGGACCTGTCCGTATCAAAAAGATAGCTAAAGGCTCCTCCGCAGACGAGTCTGGGCAGCTTCAGGCTGGTGACTTCTTACTTGAGGTACTTATTGTTTATATATCTTGCAATTTTGGAAGTGTCAATAGTGATGATAAACGTAATATGTTTCGAGCTCCAAAAATTTATGAAAACAATAGACTTTGTTGTGATTGGTCGAGACCTTAGAATAAAAACAATAGATTCAAGAGTCATCTTTGTTGATTTTCAGGTCAACGGAATTTCTGTAGAGAAGATGTCTTCAAAAGATGTTGTTAGCATTCTTCGTTCAAGCCCAAATGAAATTTTACTCCTTGTCAAACGACAAATTTCAGTCGACAGAAATGCATATCAGTCTTCAACAACGTACGTGGGGTTGTAACCAACGGGACTGATTCACAATTTTATCATTTCTTAATTAAATGTTTGAAATTTGTTGTGAGCATGAATTGCATGACTTTTCTGCCCGAGACTTTCTTAATTCTTCACGGTGAACTTTGACTTCTCTTCGTCAAATTAGAGTTCCACAGTTTTCTCAACAGTTCCTTATTTTTAACTGTCTTCTTATCCACCATGATGTGCTGTGGCAATTATGCAAAGCATTTGCACAATTTGCATGCATGAAATATATTTTGTTTGAGAAAATTTAACCGCGAGTAACTGAAACTGGCTTCTTAATTTTCAGTTATGTGAAACGATAACAATACTTAACATTGAAAATTTGTGATTTTGCCTTTAAATGGCATAAGCTCTTTAAATATTTTGGGCTTGTGCCGGTTCCTCGCAAAATGATTCCTTAAAAAAAGCGTTTATTGAAGGAAATAAAATTCAAAATTGATTTGAATGATTCATCCGTTCCAGCAAGGAAAAATTTCTAAATAATTCCTTTCATAAACAATACGAAATGATATATTTTCAGGGGGTTAAAATAGTGACAGAACTCGCATTTTCATTTCTCCAAATTCCATGTGAACCAACCAATAATAAAACAATCTATACCCTCTTAATATACTTGCAAATTACAACAACAAAATTGCGAAGAAAAGTCAAGAATACCGAAAATTGTCTCGGGTGTGAAAAACAAATGATTTAATACTAATTTGAAATATTTCTAAATTTTAACTATCTATATACACATATATGCAAGTTTATTTATTTATTTATTTTTTAATTTCGTATTGTTTTTTAATTTTATTGACCGATTACTAATTTTGCTGCTGTTTTCGTTTTCAAAGAATATTTATTATGTTGTTAAAAGAGTAAAAATTTGTTTATTCTTTCGTTGTGAGCAAATTAAATAGATTAATTTTATTGCTGGTTAAGAAAATTTAGTACTGAAGATATTAACGAAGAGCATGGCTAGAAAGGATGGTTTAATAGAGAGAGTGGTTTAATAGAGAGGATAGTCTGATGGAGAAGACGGGTTAATAGAGAGGATGGTTTAATGGAGAGGATGGTTTACTAGAGAGGATGGTTTAATAGAGAGGATGGTTTTATAGGGTGGATGGTTTAATAGAGAGGATGGTTTAATAGAGAGGATGGTTTACTAGAGAGGATGGTTTAATAGAGAGGATGGTTTAATAGAGAGGATAGTTTAATAGAGAGGATGGTTTTATAGGGTGGATGGTTTAATAGAGAGAGTGGTTTAATAGAGAGGATGGTTTTATCAAGAGGATGGCTTAATAGGCAGGGTGGTTTAATAGAGAAAATGATTTAATATAGAGGATGGTTTAATAAAGACAGCGGTTTAATAAAGAGGATGGTTTAATAGAGAGGATAGTTTGATAGAGAGGATGGCTTAATAGAGAGGATGGTTTAATAGAGAGGATGGTTTAATAGAGAGGATGGTTTAATAGAGAGGATGGTTTAATAAAGATAGTGGTTTAATAGGGAGGCTGGTTTAATAGAGAAAATGGTTTAATATAGAGGATGGTTTAATAAAGACAGCGGTTTAATAAAGAGGATAGTTTAATAGAGAGGATAGTTTGATAAATAGGATGGCTTAATAGAGAGGATGGTTTAATAGAGACAGTGGTTTAATAGAGAGGGTGGTTTATTGATGAGGATAGTTTAATAACGAATGTACGTTGGTACATAATTTCTCGTTTTGCGAGAGCTGCTTTGCATAAGGGATGGCGCGGCGCGGGTTACCCGCGTGAACTCGCGAATTAGGCAAAGACAATCGGACCGCATGGCAAGGAAGGAACAAGGAGACTAATTACTAAACAAAGCGAAAAATATTTGATTTGCTTGCTTGCGTGCCCATTGCCACGTTCAACCACCATCAGCGAAGCCAATACCCAAAATGGACTCTTCACAAAAAGGTAAGATGCTTCAAATTGAATCCATTTCAGTGCTTGCCTTTAGACATTTCAACTTCGAAGCTAATTTCCTCGGTTATCATTGAGGAATTTTGCTGCAAAATCTTTGATTTAGGACTTAGCCAAACTTCTAAGAGTCAAACTTTAGGCCATAGGCGTTGTAAGGCATGATGATTTTTACCAACACGAATTTAATAAATTTAGTGAACTCATTTGTTTCGCCAATTGCTTCCTATCTACTTATAATGTTAGAACGTTTAGAGACTTATTAGAGCTATCCAAATGTTTGATGGATTCGTGGAAACTTACAACATTAAAATATATCGTGTTTATGACAATAAAGTTCGCACGAGGGTAGGGTCAAGGTCCAATGTAGATTTATTCGTCTTTATATTGGATTCATTTTAAAGTGAATACTGCAAGGATCTTAAGAAATGTATTCTGTTTGCTTTAGAATTTGATTTCCATTAAATCTAAACGTGATTTTTGCGCTATAATGCTCCACCTTTGCTCAGTCTTAGGATAGGGGCCCATACTTTGTAAAGATAGAGCATGCATACGTGTGCATTTGTCAACTGTCGACTGCTTAAATTATATAGCTTTGCGTGTGCTATATTCATTGCTCCATGCATGGTTGCCACTTTTTATTATGTTAGTGATATTTAAGACACAATTAAAAATAATAACATTTTTTGTTCATTTAGATCATCCTTATTCTCAGTGCATTTCATCATTGCAATGCAATGACCAAGAGTTCAAATATTTTGATCTTACAAAGCTCAATGATGATAGATATGGTAAGCTTACCCAATTGCCCCCTAACCCTTTAACCTCAATCCTTCCTTGTTTTCTTATTATTTATTCTACAGTTTTACAATCGGTGGTGATATATGTTAGGATAGTAGTGGGTTCATTATCTCAGTCATGTTGGAAAGGATTCATTACAACTTTTAAAGCTTTTTAAAGCTTTCTACTTTCAGTTCAACGTTTTATGTGTGCTCTTTTGTTTGTTTTGTTTGTTGTGTGGGTTATTTGTTATTGTATCTGTTATTTATTCGTTAGGTTTTTATTTTCGCTCTCTTTCTGACGTACTACTCTGATGAGTGTTAGACGAAAAGCTTTAGTAGTTATTATGTTTCGCTATATTTCCGGTTTTCAACGCTATTTTAAAGTCCTGTACTGATCAAAGATTGTTTTATCTGTTATTTGTCTGTCAAGTATCAGCCTGAGTTTCAAAGTGTCCTTTGTAAAGTGTCTTTTCGTTTTAGTCCCAGCTTTATATTCAAATAATTGCTGCCTCAAGTTGAAACAAGCTGGAACAAATCCAGGTGTAACTTTAAAAGGGTGTGATTTTTTTATTTTGTAGAGAAATTGCCATTTTCATTGAGGGTTTTGCTCGAGTCGGCTGTGAGAAACTGTGACGGATTTCAAGTTTGTGAAAAGGATGTTGAAACTGTTTTGAATTGGAGCGAAACTCAAAGCAAAGCTGTGGAGTTTCCATTTAGGCCGGCAAGAACAATTCTTCAAGATTTCACGTAAGATGTTCTACTTCATCTGAAAACATAGAATCATAGAACACTAAGTTTTCCTGTATGTGGCAAACTAAACATCATTAATATAAGATTTTGATGTATACGAGACATTTTTCGCTCTGGAAATATCAAGTTTAGTGTATGTTTCATCAGACTAAATGGGCCTCCAGGGGTGACAGTATGAGACAATATAGTCAGACACTTTACATCCTGGAAATATATAATTTTGCATTGTTTATCAATGGACTAAGTGGGCCTCCAGGGGTGACAGTATGAGACAATATAATCAGACACTTTACCTCATGGAAATATATCATTTCGTATTGTTTATCACTGGATTAAATGTCAAATCATAGCACAAGGATTGATTTTCTTTATTTTTCCATTTTTAGTGGTGTTCCAGCAGTTGTGGATTTTGCTGCCATGAGAGATGCGGTGAAACGACTGGGTGGAGATCCATCGAAAATCAACCCTGTTTCACCGGCTGATCTTGTAATTGATCACTCCGTACAAGCTGATTTTTCTAGAAGGTTTGTTGAAGGTTGATCTTTTTGAACTTCTTTTCCATTAAACCATCTTCTCTATTAAACATCCTCTCTACTAAACCATCTTCTGTATTAAACCATCCTTTTTATTAAACCATCCTCTCTGTTAAACCATCCTCTCTATTAAACCATCCTCTCTATTGAACCATCCTCTCTATTAAACTATCCTCTTTATTAATCCATCCTCTCTATTGAACTATCCTCTTTATTAAACCATCCTCTCTATCAAACCATCTTCTCTATTAAACTATCCTCTTTATTAAACCATCTTCTCTATTAAACTATCCTCTTTATTAAACCATCCTCTCTATTAAACTATCCTCTTTATTAAACCATCCTCTCTATTAAACTATCCTCTTTATTAAACCATCCTCTCTATCAAACCATCTTCTCTATTAAGCCATCCTTGATTGGAGTAATATTAATATCAATTTTATGCCAACATCATATCTTTTTATTTTCTTAATTTTTTTGTATAATATTTATTTTAACAAATTTTTGCAGTCCTGAAGCATTGCAAAAGAATCAGAACCTGGAATTTGAAAGAAACAAGGAAAGATTTGAATTTCTCAAGGTTAGAATTCCCAATTACTCAAATGTTCTTTTACGATTGAGTTTACTCTGATCTGTTTTATTCTTAATACCTTGGCTTTTGTTTCTTTTTCAAGTGGGGATCGAAAGCTTTCAAGAACCTTCAGATTATTCCTCCTGGTTCAGGCATAGTTCACCAGGTATGCAAATGTAGAGTTTTTATTTTTATTCAGAGTTTATGTGTTGGTTGGATTAATTAATTCTTTTAGCACGTATTAAAGTGCCCCTACGGCTTTTTTTTTTATTTGTGAATTCAATAAAACTCGGTACACTGACTTCAGATCTGAAAATAATTTTTAAATCAGACGCGTAGTTCACGAGTTATAACGTGTGGAAGTGTCGATGTTTCGTCATTTTCGCCATTTTCCTTGTCTCACTTTTAGGACTGGGTCGATCCCACTATGACATCATAGTGGGAGCCCCATTTCTTTCCGTACTGAAGCAACAAATCTGACGTCGATTTTCTCTCATACTATGGACTCGATTTTTGTTTTTTTGACTTTGATGATTAGAAACAGGTCGGCGCATTATGGCATTTGAGTTTGAAAGGCTTGCGATGAGTTTGCAGCTGTGGGGAGGAATTATAAAATTCCCATGTAGTGGCTGCTCAGTGTGCTCAGTGGCGGCGGGCGTAGGCCGTGCAATGTTAAAACAGTACGGGATTTCATTTCAAAAATTCAATCAATAGGATCAAAAACATGATCACAGATAATTGACAGGACCTGAAAATTGTTAGATTTATATGAGAAACTGACTGGGTAAATATGCCATATCAATGTGCTTAAATACACTGGATAAATCAAGATTTGTAGAGCTTCACAGGATTCAGCTTTATCAGGCCGATCGCCCTGAAGCTATAACGAGAAGGAAATGGATAGATTTCATCAATTCGCAACGACGGACGAAATTCTAAACTTCGCAGTTAGAAAATGCTAACATGCAACCATCAATTTTGGTGCAGTAATGAAATTCATGTTTAGTAATAAGGAATTGTGTTGCACATTTTCTACACTTGCTGTATCTAATGAAAATCGAATCGTTTCAAGTTTCTTCAACCACAAAGGTTGACCGACACGGATGGATATGGCCATGGCCTAAATCATATTACGTATAGAATTTTGATACACTTTTACTTCATCAGATACACAACAGAAACATGATAGTTCAGATCCAGTTAATTGCCCAGAAAGTTCTCTGTCAACATTTCTTTTCTCGCTCACATTTCTTTCATAGCTTTCAGCGAAAGAGTTCTCAGCCAAATAGGATCAAATGCATCAGGTTCTCCCTCATCGGTATCACTATCATCGGTCTACACAATCTATCCTATCCCTTCGCCATCTTCGCATTCCTCGGCACTGCAATCCCTACTGTCATGAACTACTATCCGACTAAGAATGTTTAATTTATGGAAACTTTCTATTCAATTCTGATCACCAAAATTGCACAAATACCCACGAATACAGAATACACATAACGAGACAAGACAAAGCGCAAACAACATTATCTATTATACTCAATGTAGGCCTACGCCCGCCGCCACTGACTACAGGGTTCCCACTATGATGTCATAGTGGGATCGACCCAGTCCTAAAAGTGAGACACGAAAGTGTGAACGCAATCTCTCGTAACTCAACATCTACTCATCAGATCAAAAAAATATAAACGGTATCAGAATCAGCGCATTCGATTCTATACTTTTAGCTAATAAAAAAAAAAGCCGTAGGGGCACTTTAAAGGTTTTTTAGTTTTGATTATGCACACTGGAATCTGAATATAATTGTCAACCCCAAAGGGAACTAAAGTGATACCAGGAGTTAGTTACATCTTTTATTGTTTATAACTATGAAGCAGTTCAAACAAGAGACCAAATGTTTGGTTTGCTATATACAGGAAGTTTGTTATATGAGGGTAAATTGTATACAATGAAGCACTATAACAAGGGGTCAGATGTTTAGTTTGATCACTCCAGGGAAACTTGCTACATAAAAGGGGTCGGTTATATTGAGATTCCACGTGAATTTTAAGATATAAGACCATCACATTTTAACTTTCCAAGCACTCTAACACTTCTAATCAATGTTAAAAATGGATTCATTAAATACAAGCAAGCTAACGATTCATAAAGCTTAAAAGCTACCAAAATCGAATTAAAATTTGGCACTCTCCATTGTTAAAGCTTGTAGTTTTGTATGGATTGAAGACATTTTTCAATCCGTCCTATTTGTGTTACTTCTTTTCGAGGAAAGAAGGTGGAGGGCTTGGAAAGGACGAGGGTATGAAATTACACAGAAATAAATTGTTAATTTTCATAACTCTACAAGTCCTCCAATATCATTTTATTATTATTATTATTATTTTATTGTGTTTACAGTTGATCTTCAATTGAATAATACACACTTTTTACAATTTTTATAAGAATAGAATACTGAGGGATGATGAAATTAAGGAATAGCGATGGAGCAATAACAATTACGAGGGAAAATTTTGTTGCCGTTAACAATAACAAGTTGGGAATTGTGCTGTTGCCGTTGTTTTTGTTTATGTGTGACTGTATTCCTATTGCTATGCCATAGGGAGTCCAAATGAAGTGTAATGTTGATTTTGTCTGTCACAGGTGAACCTAGAATATCTGGCGAGAGTTGTGTTCAATGCAGATTCAGTGTTGTACCCGGACAGTCTAGTTGGGACAGATTCGCATACGACAATGATCAATGGACTTGGGGTTCTCGGCTGGGGTGAGAAAATATTTTGATTGTTTCTTGTTTGTATTAATTAGGTGATTAAAAAAAGGGTGGTTAGAGAGGATAGTTTGACGAAGAGGATGGTTTAATAGAGAGGATGGCTTAATAGAGGGGATGGTTTAATAGAGAGGATGGTTTAACAGAAAGAATGGTTTAATAGAGAGGATGGTTTAATAGAGAGAATGGTTTAATAGAGAAGATGGCTTGATGAGGATGGTTTAATAGAGAGGATGGTTTAATAGAGAGGGTGGTTTAATAGAGAGGGTGGTTTAATAGAGAGGATGGTTTAATAGAGAGGATGGTTTAATAGAGAGGGTGGTTTAATAGAGAGGATGGTTTAATAGAGAGGATGGTTTAATAGAGAGGATAGTCTTATGGAGAAGATGGTTTAATAGAGAGGATGGTTTAATAGAGAGGATAGTCTTATGGAGAAGATGGTTTAATAGAGAGGGTGGTTTAATAGAGAGGATAGTCTTATGGAGAAGATGGTTTAATAGAGAAGATGGTTTAATAGAGAGGGTGGTTTAATAGAGAGGATGGCTTAATAGAGGGGATGGTTTAATAGAGAGGATGGTTTAACAGAAAGAATGGTTTAATAGAGAGGATGGCTTAATAGAGAGAATGGTTTAATAGAGAGGATGGTTTAATAGAGAGGGTGGTTTAATAGAGAGGATGGTTTAATAGAGAGGGTGGTTTAATAGAGAGGATGGTTTAATAGAGAGGATAGTCTTATGGAGAAGATGGTTTAATAGAGAGAATGGTTTAATAGAGAGGATTGTTTAATAGAGAGGATGGTTTAATAGAGAGGATGGTTTGATAGAGAGGATGGTTTAATAGAGAGGATGGTTTAATAGAGAGGATGGTTTAAAAGAGAGGATGGTTTAATAGAGAGGATGGTTTAATAGAGAGGATGGCTTAATAGAGAGGATGGTTTAATAGAGAGGATGGCTTAATAGAGAGGATGGCTTAATAGAGAGGATGGTTTAATAGAGAGGATGGTTTAATAGAGAGGATGGTTTAATAGAGAGGATGGCTTAATAGAGAGGATGGTTTAATAGAGAGGATGGTTTAATAGAGAGGATGGTTTAATAGAGAGGATGGTTTAATAGAGAGGATGGTTTAATAGAGAGGATGGTTTAATAGAGAGGATGGTTTAATAGAGAGGATGGTTTAATAGAGAGGATGGTTTAATAGAGAGGATGGTTTAATAGAGAGGATGGCTTAATAGAGAGGATGGCTTAATAGAGAGGATGGTTTAATAGAAAGGATGCTTTAATAGAAAGAATGGTTTAATAGAGAGGATAGCTTAATAGAGAGAATGGTTTAATAGAGAGGATGGTTTAACAGAGAGGATGGTTTGATGAAGAGGATGGCTTAATAGAGAGCATTATTTAAAAAAGAGGATAATTAAATAGTGAGTTTTCTTAATCGTGTTTGTTGCAGGTGTCGGTGGTATTGAAGCTGAGGCAGTGATGTTAGGCCAAGCAATCAGCATGTTAGTACCTGAAGTAGTCGGCTACAAGATCACGGGTGAAATGGGACCATTCATCACTTCAACAGACGTTGTATTAACCATCACAAAGGTATGTTGGTTATCACTATTCGTCGATAAGCACTCCGTCATTTATTTTATTTATTTATTGATGCAGTGTTACTATATTGAATTAGTTATGTGTTACGTTTATATACAGTGTTATAAGTTCTAGTCATTTGAAGTTGTGAAGATATGATGTATCAATCCCTAAAAGTAGGCAGACCCTTAAAAAATTTTCAAAATGAAATTTCTCCGATATACTCTGGATGTTTTCACAACTTTTTAAGTGTATAAAATACGACTGACTAAGAGTTGGAATGTAAGCCAGTATATAAGGGTGTATGAACAAAAACAATATTTCCTCTTTTTCTGCCAACACGAGTTCCATAAATGATGGAAATGTATATTATTTCCAACAGAAAATAAAAATATAACGGCCACTTCGCAACTAAATTCCTGCCCACAATTCAAGTTAAACCCCCGTTCTTCTCTCTACCATCATATCATTTATCAACTATCAACTGCTTAGATTATGTAGCCTTGTGTTATTATGGAATTATCATTATTATGCCATTCTCTGATTTCCACTGTCGTTGACGGGTGTTGCAATGCTTTTCTCATTTCAGCACTTGCGTCAGATCGGCGTGGTTGGAAAGTTCGTCGAATTCTTTGGGCCCGGTGTTGGTCAATTGTCAATAGCAGACCGGGCCACGATTTCTAACATGTGTCCGGAATATGGAGCTACGGTCGGATTTTTCCCTGTTGATAACATGACACTTGCATATCTCAGGCAGACTGGTAAGTTGAAAACTTTGGTTTATCAACTATTCTCTCTGTTTTTGCTATTTTTTCTTCTATCTATTGCTTCTTCCATCTATTACTTCTTTTATCTATTGCTTCTTCTATCTATTACTTCTTCTACCTATTACTTCTTCTACATATTACTTATTCTATCTATTGCTTCGTTTATCTATTGTCATTTCCATCATTTCATTCTACATTAATCTGCTATAGTTTTGCATGTAAGTCAACAATTTTTACAATTTATTTTCAGGTCGTGATGAAGATCAGCTGAAGTTGATTGAAGAATATTTTAAATCCAATAAGCTATTCAGAGATTTCACAAATACAGAGCAAGATCCGAGATTCACAAAGGTGGGAAAGACTAAATGCTTAGTTTATTTTATACAGTAAAGTTGCTTCTAAATAATAAACAATAGACTAATTGATAAATTAGGGTTAAGCATCGCTGTTCCACTCACATCGAAGGCCAACACACTAAGATGCGTAAATGACGTGCCGTTATACGTAGTGGCTGATACATTGGGCTTAGGGTTAGGGTTACAGTTAGGGTTAGGTCATGCGGAGGAGAAAGGTGGTCAGAAGTTGTATATACTCTAAAGATGGTTAAAATTTTTAAGTAGAGGATGCAACATTTAATTTACTTGACCTCCTGGAGATAAGTCATGTTGCGTTGCTTATCAATGCACCAATCATTCTATCCAGGGTTTGTAAGCATTCATTGTCCTCGTAGGTAGTTGAGTTAGATTTGGCAACTGTGGTTTCCTCATGTTCCGGGCCTAAGCGTCCGCACGACCGAGTTGCTGTTTCGGACATGAAGTCGGACTTTGAGCAATGTCTGAAGAACAAGATCGGGTTCAAGGGATTTGCCATCAAACCGGACAAACTGGAAACTCAGGTGCCAATGACGTTTCAAGGAAATGAATATACTTTGTCACATGGTAAGTATTTCGTTATATGATGGTTAATTGTGTACTATAAAGCAGTTCAACAAGGGACCAGATGTTTAGTTTGCTATATACAGTGAAGTTGGTTATATAAAGGTGAATTGTATACTATGAAACAGTTCAACATCTTTTCTTTTGCTCACAGGTGCAGTCGTAATAGCAGCTATAACAAGTTGCACGAATACCAGTAACCCATCTGTCATGCTGGGAGCTGGACTACTTGCCAAGAAGGCTGTTGAGCACGGCCTCGTTACGAAACCGTATATCAAAACGAGTCTGAGTCCCGGCTCTGGCGTTGTGACGTATTATCTAGAATCAAGTGGAGTGAAAAACTATCTGGAAAAACTCGGGTAAGTTTTATACGCTACCCCCGGGAATAGGTCATTTCATTTTGTTTATTGGCTGCAAGCGTGGATATTTCAGGGGGCAATGTGTTCTTCGAGAAAACATTCTAGCTGATGTTATACGGTATGCTATGTAACCAATCAAAACTGAGTTTCGACCTTTACCAGCGAATGAAAACGGAGTCTATTGTTCCAAGGAAACTTTCGAGCTTTACTGGCCAATCAAAACTAAGTCTATTGTTCCAAGGAAATTTTCGAGCTTTACTATTCAACGTGTTTTGCTACATTTTGGAATGGTTATTAAATGTCTAGACATTATGTTATGCAGGCTGCTTAATTTTTTGTGCAATTCAGGGTAATTTAAAGTCGATGATATTTCCAAACTGCTACTTTCAATCGTTTAGTCCTTTGACTGTTTTCAAACCGCAAGTTATTTTTGCGGTTGTGAAATTGGCAATCAATGTATGTTTCAAAATGGTCCTGTCAGTCATACTGAAAAGTATCCTAGAAATATTGCTACTTTGCCTCCTGAAATGTACAAGCTCTTAGGCTTACTTTTTACGGCCGCATTTTGGTCGCATCTAATTTAATTCATTAGATTCGACCTAAATGCGACATAAGTGCGACATTCACTTTATACGTGTTTTGTTTGCCGCATTTAATTCAACTCCTCATATCATCGTGACGTAACGAAAAAGGATTGCACATACGCAGAGTGCTTGACTGTGGAAATTTGACATATTTCATCATTATATCACATGAAGTGATTTAATTCAAGGAGAATTTGAATTAAATGCGACCAAAATGCGGCCGTATAAAGCCACGTCGCATTTGTGTCGCACTTGTGCATTAAGTTCGGCAAATCCTGATGAACTTAATTCAAGTTGCTGCACTTAATTAAATGTTCAATTTATACGGCCGCATTTATGTCGCATTTAATTCAAATTCTATTCGACATGACCTAAACGCGGCCGTATAAAGTCCACCTTACTGGTTATCAATTAATTTGTTGGATTTTACAGGGGTGAAAGTGCGAGACAATATAGTCCAAACTTTTACTTCCTGGAAATGTAGCATTTCGCATTGTTTATTAGTGGACAAGATGGACCTTCCAGGGATAAAAGTATTAGACAATATAGTCAGACACTTCACCTCCTGGAAATATATCATTTTGCATTGTTTATCAATGGACTAAATGGACCTGCCAGGGGTGACAACATAAGACAATAGAGTCAGACACTTTACCTCCTGGAAATATATCATTTCGTATTGTTTATTATTGTGCAGAATGGATCTTTCAGGGGGTAAAATTTCTATTTTTCCGTTATAGATTTGATATTGTTGGTTATGGTTGCATGACGTGTATTGGAAACAGTGGACCGCTGCCCGAAGAAGTTTCTCAAGCAATTGAAAAGGTACGCACATACACAACCCCCTGAAATTATGCCAGCTCATACTGTTTAACAATTGACAATAAGGACATTCCAGGGGTAAACGTTGTTATCTGCGAGGTTTCATTATATGTCAATTCTGTGTTGTGTTTTTTTATATGAGCAAATCATGTCATAACGTATAGGGCTTCAAGTTGAAGAGTTTTGAACTTGCGAATAGCATTTTAAGGCTTTCTGAATGAAGAATAATAACATTTCAAGGCTGTGTAAATGTTGATAAAATAGATTTTTAATATTAAGAACTTGTTAAAAGCATTTATAGTCTTCAAGTCGGAAAAATTACGTAAATACTTAGTATCTACGCGTCTCATTTCATTCCCAGAAATATGCAATGTCTTTAAATTTTCCCGTTATCAATATATTTGTTAAATATTCCAGTTTTTCTTTGGCGACAGGGTGATTTGGTAGCTGCAGGAGTTTTATCAGGAAATAGAAACTTCGAAGGCAGGATTCACCCATTGACGAGAGCAAATTATTTGGCTTCTCCGTTGCTTGTAATTGCATATGCATTAGCTGGAACAGTTTTAATTGACTTTGAAAAGGAACCAATTGGTATATGCTCTTTTTATATCATTTCTTTATTCAACTGTTTGCTTGCTTCAGTTAGTTTATTTTTCATGCTGGTTCATTTATCACTTTGCTATGCTGGTTTCTTAATTTTTTTATTGTTTATGGTTATAATTTGTTTTTAATTGATGATTATTGTTTATGATTGATGATTATAATTTATATTTTTCTGAATAGGAACATCAAAGGATGGCAATGCAGTTTATCTTCGTGACATTTGGCCAACAAGAGATGAACTTCAGGTTGGATTTGTTTATCCTATCTATTTAGCCATTTTTTCTATCAAAGAATTATCCCCTCTCCATCAAACCATTCTCTCTATCAAACCATCCTTTCTATCAAACCATCATCTCTATTAAACCATCCTCTCTATTAAACCATCCTTTCTATCAAACCATCATCTCTATTAAACCATCCTCTCTATTAAACCATCCCCTTTATCAAACCATCCTTTCTATTAAATCATTTCCACACAAAACTCTAATACCACAATGCATTTTTATTTTAGGAGGTGGAGAGAAAGTATGTCATTCCCGCCATGTTTAAAGAAGTCTACTCTACAATCAAAAATGGAAACTCGGCCTGGAATTCACTGATGCCATCTGATTCTGCTCTCTATCCATGGAGTGAGAAATCAACTTATATCAAGTCACCCCCGTTCTTTGATACAATGGTAAGTAAATCTTTATGGTTATGCAGTTGTCGGAAGGGTGGCTATAACTGCAGAATTCTATAATGGTCGAGTTATAAGGTTACATAATCCAAGCAGTTGATAGTTGATAGATGCACATGTATGCTTGCTCTATCTTTACAAGGTATGGGTTTCTAAGGCTGAGCATAGATGGAGCATTGAATATAGCACACACAAGGCTATAATCTAAGCAGTTGATAGTTGATAGATGCACACATATGCTTGCTCTATCTTTGCAAGGTTTGGGTTTTTTAAGGCTCAGCAAAGATGGAGCATTGAATATAGCACACACAAGGCTATAATCTAAGCAGTCGATAGTTGATAGATACACTCGTATGCTTGCTCTATCTTTACACGGTATGGGTTTATAAGGTCGAGCAAAGATGAATTTTTCTGATTACCATTTCCCTCTCTAGCAAAAGGAACTTCCACCGTTCAAAGGAATTGTCGATGCAAAGGTTTTGTTGAATTTTGGTGACTCCGTAACGACTGATCATATTTCCCCGGCTGGCAGCATTTCAAGGAACAGTCCTGCAGCAAGATATCTTGCTTCACGGGGGTAACTGCATCTGTTTTTCTTCAAATATTTTCAGAGTCAAAATATACATAGACCTTATTAGGGAGCTGTCATAAAGTAAGAAAGACGGGGAAGGATTTCAAATTTCACTACAAAATATGCAGCCAATACAAGAATCAAAAAATTTAATGCCCATTTCAGTTCTAATAAAATTGATAGCCCTGTAAAGTTCTGACTAAGAATCCAACAGAAAAATAAATTGAAACAACAGAAACAATAAATGAAAAAGGCAAAAAAAAAAAGAAAAAACAAAAAAAGAATGCTTCAAAAGCAGCAATGAAAGCATCAGATGATTCAAGGAGGTAGAATCTGAACGGGCAGCAGTGACAGTGATATTGACATTAGCGACTAAAAGTTAAAATATTGAATGAACTTTTTTGAACATTTTAATAAGTAATTTCATGGCCATGTTTATCCTTCAATAATTTGTTAGCCACATTTACAATCAAAATATTTGGTACCTGTTGATCCTTCCGCCCGGTCTGTTCCATACTTTATGACAGCTCCCTTATTCCCTTGTGTGATAAGTTTCGATAGTACTTGAGCCTGTCATGCCAATCATTGTCAATTTCATCTGATGTTTCATCCAATCAGAGCGAAGTCTATTGTTTTTGAAACATTTCGAGTCTGAAAATCTTTTTTCGATTGGAATCTTCGGTTCTTTACATCAATTTCATTTCGAACTTTGAAATATATCATTTTGCATTGTTTATCTATAGCAATTTTATTCGGCAAGGTTGTTGACTGTCTTTTCTTTACATAGGCTGACTCCTCGCGAGTTCAATTCGTATGGATCCAGGAGAGGAAATGACGCAATCATGGCACGTGGTACATTTGCTAACATCCGATTGGTCAATAAGTTCTTAGACAAGTCTGGACCGAAGACAAAGCACTGGCCCTCTGGTGATACGGTAAGTACAACACGACCCCGCAGTTATTGGTACTGCGCAGGAGCGTAGGTGACGTGCCGTTATACTTAGTGGCTGATGCATTGGGCTTAGGGTTAGGGTTAGGGCTATAATTAGGGTTAGGTCATGCGGAGGAGAAAGGTGGTCAGAATGCGCAGTGGCGTAGTTATTGGTATTGCGCAGGAGCGTAGGTGACGTGCCGTTATACTTAGTGGCTGATGCATTGGGCTTAGGGTTAGGGTTAGGGTTACAGTTAGGGTTAGGTCATGCGGAGGAGAAAGGTGGTGAGGATGCGCAGTAGCGCAGTTATTGGTACTGAATGACTCGCGTTGAAGCCAGATAAAGCCTAAAGCTAATGTTTGTCAGCAATTCAATTCAATGCAGAAACATTACAGTTGGATGCTTGTTTTGGGGAAAATAATGGTGAAAGATGTCGATATATACACATTTTTGCAAAGCATGCAATTTTGTGATATTATTGAAATTGCTAGAATGGCAAAAACCGTACTATGTATCAGTATTTTGTTTATTTATTGCGGAACGATGGACCCGGCCTAAATTTATTGATTTACAAACAACCTTGCAAAAAAGCAACATTCTTGGATGTACTGGATAAGATGTAAGCTCTAATTAAAGGTAAGTGACATGGTTTGTTATATTAGTTGATGGTACACGGGATTTTACTGAGGTATTCCAGAACTTTACGAATTTAAAAATTTCAACTTATGTAGCACTACCTGGGTTTGCTTGCTAAAGGATGCCACAAGGAGGAAAATCAATTTTCTTCACCCTAAGTGACTTTAAGTATGTAACGGAATATCAGACCACTACAATTGTTCGACTTGATTCATTTGTAAAAGGGATATAATTGGAGAACTGTTATATTAGCTAGTATTTCATTAAACTTTTGGGATATCGATACCTTTAATTAGAGCTCAAATATTATCCAGTACATCCAAGATTTTTTATTCAACTACTGTTTTGGTCATTTGATTAGTTTAGGCCTGTTTCATCGATCCCCCAGAAGTAAACAAAATACCGATATTTGAAACGTTTTTGTCATTATCGAAATTTCACTAGTATACTCATTTGTATGCTCTGCAAAAGAATACATATGTCAACCTTGTTTACCATTATTTTCCTATAAAGCGGGTATTTACTTTCGACTCATTGATTTACAAAAGCTATTTGCTCCTCTTTAAAATGGCCGCCAAATGGCATCACTGTTGTCGGCACGAATCGTGCGGAGTCGGGTATCTAGCGCCTTCGCGCTTTATCTCATTGGTTGGGTAGTATTGTTCTCACCTTTGTATGCATCTTCATTGCAGATGGATATATTTGATGCCTCGCAGAGGTACAAAGACGAGGGGAAGGCGTTGATCATCCTCGCTGGAAAGGAGTATGGCTCAGGCTCGTCACGTGACTGGGCAGCCAAAGGACCATGGATGCTGGTCAGTAATCAGGATCATTATAATTAATTATTATCAATGCTATTACTAGAGTAGGAGACACATGATAAGTTAGCCTTGGACTAACAGTAGGGGCAACTAACAGTAATCTATCCTCACCGAATATCTCTCTCTTCCTTTCAATTTGGCTAAGATATGGGGAGAGCGAAGGAGGCTTCGCAGTTTGAAAGGCAGAGAGAGATATTACCGTCGCTGCGGGAGGAGAGGAGGGCAGTTCTCAGCATATTGCTAGTTGCTGAAGAAGGGCTGTTCTGCCACGCGTGTCTCATTATATACTGCCTAATTCCCCTGAGGGTTATATAAACAACTCCCCGAGATCCCTAAAGGTCCTTAGGGGCGCATATCTTAGCCTTATTATAAGTTCATAGAAATTCATCCGGTGAGAATAGTGATATATGGTATTCAATGCTTTGTCATGCTAATGCTGTTGTTGTTGTCTTTTCACAGGGTATCAAGGCTGTTATTGCAGAGAGCTTCGAAAGGATCCACCGCAGCAATCTGGTTGGCATGGGGATCGTACCAATGCAGTATTTGCCGGGCCAGAATGCCGAAAAACTCGGACTGACTGGCAAGGAATCCTACACCATCGATTTGCCGACTGACCTGAAACCCGGCCAGCGTTTGACAATCAAGGTAAGACTTGTGTAACCCCGGAAAATATAGTATTTTTTATTGTTTATCAATGGGCTAAATGGATCTTCCAGGGGTGACAGCATTAGACAATATAGTTAAACACTTTACCCCCTTGTTATATATCATTTCACATTATTTATCAATGGACTAAATGGATCTTCCAGGGGTGACAGCATCAGACAATATATTTAGACACGTTACCTTTCGAAAATATATCATTTCGTATTGTTTATCAATGGACCTTATAAACCTAAATAAACCTTTCAGCGGTGACAGTATGAGCTAGTTTTTGATTTTCATTATTCCACTCGCAAGTATATTACCCCATTTTCCCCATCACCCATCTCATTACCCCCCATTACCCTCTATTACCCTACCTCATTACCCCGTTACCCTAGGTGAAGAAGTGATTTGTGAAATGGCTGTTGTGAGTTGCTCTACCCCCTGGATATATACGATTCTCTATAGCTCATCAGTGACTTACCTTTGTTGTGACGGAGGTTTTGACTTTTGACATTTTGGTTCTTTCTCGTTTTAGACCGATGATGGGAAATCATTTGATGTTGTTTGTCGATTCGACACTGATCTCGAGTTGCTATATTTCAGACATGGCGGAATTCTAAATTACATGATCAGAAAAATTTTGAATAATTAACAAAATAATGTTGGTTAATTAAAGAATTGATTTCATGCTTCTTTTGAAGAGAATTTAAAATTCTGGATTGTACGAAAGATTTGCTTTTTATCTACTATGTGAATGTATACAGGAGAAATTTGTGTTTATGTACTGTAACATTCAATGTAAGAAGTAATCTAACGTTTGCTGCGTACATGTCATCTGATTTTGACTGTTGGTATTGATCATCATTGCGCTCTATCCCGGCATGCATTCGCTTCGAATTTCACATTTTTTAAATTTGATTTAAGTTTTCTATTCTTGTTTGAAGGAACTTGATGTCTGAAGATGGAGAATTTTTCACACTTTGCTTGCCATTTACCAAACGTAGCTGCCATTTTTTGGATTTCTTTCCAGTATTTCTGCTTTCAAAATGTTATTTGGTAAGTTTCTCTTAAATTTTGAAGATTTTGCTGCTATATCCATCGAAAATGAAAAGTATTCATAAGCTTTGTGACAGCGAACAACAAAGATGGCCATGACCTTCCCTTGCACGAATTGAATTTTATCATTTTTATTATCTGTTTTTTATTGTTCCATCATTCATTTCATTTTATTTTCTCTTACAGCCGACGTATGCATGAGATGCCTTGCGATGTTTGAAGTCTGTTATACGCATGCTCATCACAGTGAATTCCCACGTCTAATCGATTGCCATCTCGGTATGTATACCTCGTTGAATGTTTTGGTCCAATTGCGTCGGCGGTTGCTGGGCCTAGGTGTTAAATGCTACTGGGTATTTTCGGCATTTTCGTCTCGGGATAGAGCACTAGCATTCTCACTTAGAATGTAGAATTGGGGCTTGGTTGGGGAGATGTGGTGCTCTGGCAAAATGCGGAAATTGGGGGCATAGTAGCAGCCTTGCACGGGGAAGTATACTGACCCCCCTGTGGAAGAGAGGGTTTCGCCGTTTGTGGCGAAATTTTTTCTTCCCTGGATGTTCCTTACACAATTTATGCCTTATTCTTTTTTCATAATAAATCTACTTTTTTTAGATCTAAATTGATTTTTGAATATATTAACAAGCTTAGAACTTATTTCTAAGCTGGTTATTATATTCATTGTTGAAGACAATGACAAAACATTACCGAAGGAATGCCGACCATTGGCAGGGGAGCTCAATGGTTGAAATTTGCCGCACAGAAGTTTTGCTGTCTTCATTCGACTCAGCTGAAACCTGCATCGTTCATACCACATCATACCTTCATGCATCGATTGCATGTGGGAACATCAGCAGGTACGCATGCGTTTGGTCAAACTTTATTCGCTTTACTCTATATCAGATGATGTCATCTGCTTCTGACTGTTGGTATTGATCATCATTGCGTCCTATCCCGGCAGGCATTTCGCCTCGAATTCAAATTTCGCCTCGTACCTTTTTTACTGCTTTTTCTTGTTCTTGATTCGAAGGAAATTGATGTGCGAAGAAGGAGAATTTTTCACATTTTACTTGGCATTTATCAAGATGTGGCTCATATCTTCGGATTTTTCTGGTTTCAAAATGTGAATTGGTAAGTTTTCCATTTTATTTTATGGTTTTTTCTGCTTTATCCTTCGTAAATAAAAACTTGGAGCTTCGTGACATCGAACAACAAAGATGGCGATCACCTTCCCTTACATAAATTGAATTTGTTATTCTGAGTGATGATTAAAAGGCCAGTCAACTACTTCGATGTTCCTCGTTTGTTCAATTATATTTCAATTTCAATTTATTTAATTTTTATAACTATTTCATGTTGATTTTTCTGTAGAAAATTAGCAGACACGAAGTCCAAACAAGAAATCTTTTAACAAAATGGCCTCTGATGAAGATCTCATTGTCGTGGTGAGTGGAAGCAACTTAAAATATATTTCGCAAAATTTACAATTTTAACTTCGACTTGCAGCAATGATTGCAGAAGTCAGACCCCGGGGCTCGAACACATCTCGGCAATTACCTAACTATTTGTAATGTTTCGGTTGTGTCAAAATTTTTCAAGATTTGACTAGATCTGCCCGTGTATATATACTCTTCGCTTGGCAAGTTTTGCGATCAATATCAAGATCTGTCCTACATGAACATCCTGAAATTGCAACGGATTTGAGTTCAAATCCCGTTGGTGGAATTAGAAGAGTTCTTTATGACTGTCGTTCAAAGAATAAAATTGAAAAGGAATACTTTTTGACTTTCTGTTGTGTATTTACATTTGAAAAATTCTAATATTAAAATTTATAAATTTCTATTTCAGTTATGACGTTGTTTGATCAAGCAGAGCCAAAACGGAGAAATATCAAGACCTCAATTGCCTGTTGACATGGTAACTGTTTAGTTTCCATTATTTTTATTGCATTAAAAATTGTGTTCACATCTGGCCCACAATTGTAGCAAGTTTTCACGATCCATGGACTCGAACCTATCCATACAGAAGTTTCGTTGTTTGCAATCTCACTGCTTAACTTCTTCATCTATTCACTACCCACCACCCTGCTGATATTTATGCATTAAATTGTGAAACAGGCTAACCCAAAGGTCGCGGGTTCGACTCCCATCTTATCCTGAATTGCTTTTGAATTGACTAATTTCTATTTCAGTCATTTGGTCAAGCAGAGCCAAAACGAAGAAATATCAAGTCCAAGAAGAGGGTATGTGCTTTTATTTTTTTTAACTATTGTTGTTGTGATTACTATTTATGACAAAGGGAAAAAGCACGAAGAAATCAATTGCAGAATTGCAGAATTTTATTTCTTTATTTTGAATTTTGTTTCTCTTTTCTACAGATTGAGAATAATTGAAGAACAAGTGAAGACTACAAGAGATTAGAGGGACAGGGAAGCAAAATGTCCTTGAACCCAAACAGGTAAATATCTATTTTGATTCCCTTCTTGATGTATGTCCTATTCCCAAGGGAATATATATATGTGTAGTCTAGGGCATGCCTAATCCCATGGGAATAGTAATGAGAAGATTAATTCCCAAGGGAATACCAGTCCCCTGGAGAATATTAATTCCCTAGAGAATATTAATCCCCATGGGAATTTATATTCCCATGAGAATACCAATTCCCTAGAGGATATTAATTCCCATGGGAATATTAATTCCCAAGAAAACATTAATTCCCAAGGGAATATTTCCTTGAGGGACGTAATAGCAATAATGTAATAAAAATGTAGACAGTAATGACGGAAGTAGTAATAAAGTTAAAGTTAAAGTTAAAGTTAAAGTAAGACGATTAAGAAAAGATCATCTGTTAATTTCTTTTCTTCTTCTGTTTCTTCTTCACAAGAGAGGAGGAAGAAGAAAGATAATAGAAAAATAGCAACAAAAGAACGATTTAAAGATACCTTTTAGCGTTCGAGTCTTTGCAAATTAATCACTTGTCTTCTGACCAGCAGGCCATGCATACTTTGCCTCTCCAACGTCATGACTCAACTATTGAAAGCCAGTTGGGGCTGCAAGAAAGATGATATAGCAATCTAATAATAACACAAGAACACAGTGTTGCACCTTGTGCATGAATAACAGGGTGATGATAAACAGCAATGCATCGAAATCTTTGCAAAATAATGTCTTAATAATGCCCCAATAAACTCATGGGTGAATGAATTTCGTGCTTCTTGGATTCGGCGCCCGGGGCGCTTATCAATTGAAACAAGCAGGCAAGCATTTTTAAATTGAATAGTTTTCATAATCTTCAGCTAAGCAAAGTCAAGAAATCTTAAGGAAAAATGTCATTTTAACTCGGTACTTGAGAGGGGCGCCTATTTTAGAATATGGTCGGTTGAGGGGGCGCTTAATTGGGGGAAATACAATGTTTATTTGAAAACGAAATAATATTTACTTAACATTTAATTTGGCAGACATATCTTCAGCGAAAAGACTGCAAATGGACATTCAGTTTATCCACCTGAAAATATAAATGTTGGAAGAATATTAACATGCAATAAGAATAAATAGAAATATAGTCATTTGAACAGAGCAAGAAGCTAAGCAGCGAGATTGCAAACAACGAAACTTCTGTGTGGATAGGTTCGAGTCCATGGATCATGAAAACTTGGTACAATTAATATTATTACGAGATTTAAAGATATGTTATCTTAAGGATTGACACATAGATGTCTATCCCTTGAAAAAAGGTCCAATTTTGACCATGTCAACCAAAGAGTTACTATCCGCTATTCTAAACGCCGTGTAACCAATAAGTTGAGGCCCATAGGGTAATTGAGTTAAAAAAGTGTCCAAGCCTTTCTTAAAAACATTCTGAGATACCCCATTTGTAGGCCAGATGTGAACACAACTTTTAATGCAATAAAGATAATGTAAACTAAACAGTTACCATGTCAAAAGGCAATCGCGGACTTGACATTTCTCCCTTTTTGGCTCTGCTTGCTCGAGTGACGTCATAACTGAAATAGAATTTAATAAACTCAAATATTAGGATCTAAAAATATAAATGCACAACCGAAAGTCAAAAGGTATTCCTTTTCAATTTTATTCTTTGAACGATAGTCATAAAGAACTCTTCCAATTTCGCCAAACGGGATTCGAACTCAAATCCGTTGAAATTTCAGGATGTTCATGTAAAACAAAACTATTGATCGTAAAATTTGCCAAGCGAAGAGTATACATATACACGGGCAGATCTAGTCAAATCTTGAAAAATTTTGACACAACCGAAACATTACAAATAGTTAGGTAATTGCCGAGATGTGTTCGAGCCCCGGGGTCTGACTTCTGCAAAAATTGCTGCAAGTCGAAGTTAAAACTATAAATTCTGCGAAATATATTTTAAGTTGCTTCCACTCACCACGACAACGAATATGAGATCTTCATCAGAGGCCATTTTGTTAAAAGATATCTGGTTTGCTCTTCGTGTCTTCTAATTATCTACAGAAAAATCAACATGAAATAGCTATAAAAAATTAAATCAATTAAAATTGAAATGCAATTGAAGTTGAAATACAATTGAACAAAAGAGGTAGTTGGTTGGCCTTTTAATAACATCTCAGAATAATAAATTCAATTCATGTAAGGGAAGGTGATCGCCATCTTTGTTGTTCGATGTCACGAAGCTTCAAGTTTTTATTTACGAAGGATAAAGCAGAAAAAACCAAAAAATAAAATGGAAAACTTGCCAATTCACATTTTGAAACGAGAAAAATCAGAGGATAGCTGCCACATTTCGATAAATGCCAAGCATGTTGTGAAAAATCCTCCTTCTTCGCACATCAATTGCATTCGAATCAAGAACAAGAAAAAGCAGCAAAAAGGTACGAGGTGAAATTTGAATTGGATGCGAAATGCCTGCCGGGATAGGGCGCAATGATGATCAATATCAACAGTTAGAAGCAGATGACATCATCTGATATAGAATAAAGCGAATAAAGTTTTACCAAACGCATGCGTACCTGCTGATGTTCCCACATGCAATCGATGCATGGAGGTATGATGTGGTATGAACGATGCAGGTTTCAGCTGAGTCGAATGAAGACAGCAAAACTTCTGTGCGGCAAATTTCAACCATTGAGCTCCCCTGCCAATGGTCGGCATTCCTTCAGTAATGTTTTGTCATTGTCTTCAACAATGAATATAATAACCAGCTTAGAAATAAGTTCTAAGCTTGTTAATATATTCACAAATCAATTTATTTCTAAAAAAAATGGATTTATTATGAAAAAAGAATTAGGTATAACTTGTAAAAGGAACATCCAGGGAAGAAAAAACTTCGCCACAAACGGCGAAACCCTCTCTTCCACAGGGGGGTCAGTATACTTCCCCGTGTAAGGCTGCTACTATGCCCCCAATTTCCGTATTTTGCCAGAGCACTACATCTCCCAACCAAGCCCCAATTCTACATTCTAAGTGAGAATGCAAATGCTCTACCCGATACGAAAGTGCCGAAAATACCCAGTAGCATTTAACACCTACAATCCTTGCCAAAAAGACTTGGAACGGTTGAAAATATTGCTAACTGAAACACAATACGCGGCCTCTTAGAGCACAAACAACAAATGCTTGTCAAATACCTCTCCCTCCCCTCCCCCCAAAAAACAATGTTGGTTGTTGGTTGTAAGGCATGTAGCATACTCGTGAATAGCGATTACCCGCTGAAAAATAGACACAGTGAACAAAGATCAACATTGTATCGGGGGGAGGGGAGAAAATTTTGCAGAACGGAATGAAAATATTAGCAGCGTTCCAGCATTTTTGGCCAGGATTGTCTGACACGCTTTGAATACAAATCGTGCTGAAGCCTGTAATTTTTTTAAAAACCTCACGAAGTTAGACCTGTGAATCACGAATATAAAATTATTTTTGCAATTTCACCTGTATCTTTAATGAAAATGACGTCATTTGGAGCCAAAATGGTCTATTTTTATGGGTTTTGGTCATTTTTACCCTACTTTCTCATAATGATTATGTTTTAATGTTCTTAGCATCTCTGGGCTCTCATAAATTGTGATTATTTATGTTTACGGACGCCTTTCAATTGCCTGCTGTGCTATACTTTATGTTTATGAGTGAAAAGTTGAATGTGTAAAATAACATGAAATCGAGGCTGTCGCTAGTAGCTCATTTTTCTAGAGAATAGAAAGTGTCAGCTGTGGCAAATTCAAAATTTCATCTGTAATAAGCAATCCATTGAATCGTCTTTTGCTATTTTTAGTTTAAAACCCCTGAGATGCTTCAACAGCTATAGAAATAGCGTGAAAATTATCTATTGTCCAGTCCGAGGTCACTAGAGAACGACAAACAATAGCAAGAACAATATCAGTGACGTAGTGCCGAATCTAGTTGTTTACAGGTACAATAACTGTTAAATGTCGGGTCACAGCACAGGTTTAGTAGATATTAAGATCCAGTGAGAGACGCACTTCTAATTTCGTAATGGCCTTTAAGAAGAAGATATGTTCCAAAACACGAGCTCTAGCCTATTTAATGGTTGCTCAACAAGGTAAAAGCTTTCGAGAAGTATCAAGGATTCTGAAAATTTCACATTCATCTGTTTACCGATGCTATACTGAAGGAATAGATTCTACTCAAAAAACAAAGAAGCAAGGAAATGAGAAAAAGAAGCGTGGACGGCCAAGAATTTTGTCAGAGCGACAAGTCTCGTACTTTTTACGAACATTTCATGCATTGCGTGCTGATGGTCGAAGTCCAACAGTAAAGGAAATAATGAATGAAGCTGGTGTTACGGATGGCAGCTACAGAACATATGTCCGTATACTTAATGATGCCGGGTATCGTAAGTTGCAGCCAAGAAAGAAGGGCTTGTTGTCTGTCAAAGATAAAGTCAGCCGCAAAAGGTTCGCTAGGCAAGCATTAAAGCAACACGAGGATAGTTTCTGGACAAAAGAAGTGGCGTTCTACTTAGATGGCGTATCATTTATACACAAATATAACCCATTTCAAGAAGCCTCAAAACCAAAAGGACGCATTTACAGAAAGCGAAGTGAAGGTCTGAGATACACAACAAGTGGCTCAAAGAATCTCGCCGGTGGCAGAAGATTTCATGTTCTTGTCGCTGTATCATACAATTCAGGCGTGATTATGGTGGAACCATATGAAAAAATGACTGGACAGTTCTTTGCAGACTTTGTTAGAAGCAAGCTTCCGCGTGCATTTATTGGAGCACGTGTTCAGTGCAGAAAAAGCAGAATGGCAAAGTTCTTCGTCATGGACAATGAGCCATGTCAGACTAGTAAGCTTGCCATGGATGCATTACACGAGATCGGTGCAACGTTATTGAGGATACCAGCAAGATCACCAGACCTCAATCCAATTGAAAACGTTTTTCATAATGTTAAGCGTGCATTACAGAACCAAGCATTGGCTAAGAAATTAACAAGAGAATCATATGAGGAGTTTTCAAGAAGAGTGTTGGATACACTATGGAACTTTGACAAAGACGTTATACAGAGAACAATAGATAACATGCCTCAGCGTATGAAGTTAATTGTTGCTACTAAGGGTGACAGAACAAAATACTGAAAATATACTAGAGCTTTTGTCTATTTATTATTTTATCTCTCATTTTGTCGTTTCAAGTTGATATTTTGCGATGTGACATTTTTAACCTAATTGTATTTCTCTTCGTCAAGTGTATTCTGCTATGCTCTCTGCGCATTATTGCACGGTATTTCATGAACTGCTTGGATTTGAAATCTCATCGGAGTTTATGTTTACATACTGACAATTGTGTATAAACCATTAGCAAAAAGCAATGTGGTGCTCATGAAGGCCTAATTTCTCATTTCTAGAAATTTCCTATGACATGACAAATAAGAGAAACAACGATATCCACGGTTACCACGACGGCGGCCATTTACAAAGCGGATATTTAGCAGTACAATTAAGCAATATATTACTAATTTTGAGGTAAGATTCTCATCTTTATGCATCTGTTGTTTTTATGGCATGTCTTTAAAAAGTATTTTTCAATTATCTCCCATTATTCATGCAAAACGTATACGGTGGCCAGTCATTTCTAAATGAAATTTGATATCTTCGTTTCTATTCTTTTTATTTACTGGCAACCGTACAAAAAACCCTCATAAGTGAAGTTTTAATGCGAGCAGACAAAAAATAGACAACACATGTGATTTATAACGATTGAAAATGTTATGCTATATCTAAATATGTGAGTATATATATTGAAAATTATATCAAACACAAAATTACTAAAAATGTTTCACGGTGGCCACCGTGGATAGCGTGAACAAAGCTTCGACCACAACACATTGTTGACGTATTATGCAATGAGCATCGCAAAGCAATTTGCACAGCAAGGAACCTCTTTGCATTCATCCACCTGAAGTTGATGACGTAATGCAAAATGTTTCCACCTCACATCCATCATTTCGGTTTCCCGCTCATCAATTGTCCCATTTTTTAAATATATCAGGGGTGCTTTGCTTGTGCAGAAAACTGGGGTATCTTTGATTAAGCAGATATCTTGCGAGTAGTGCGTCTTTGGAGCAGGAAAATGAACTAACTGTCCTTCCAGTAGCAGTAGCATATCTGCCCAAGATATTATATTTCTTTCCCAGCGGAAGTCGTTCAAGAATATGACTTCTTTTTGCTCCACCCCGACCCATGCAAATGTTCCTGCAGCTGGGTTACAAAATGCGTTAAACACCTCTACGAGAGGGTTTAGCAAAAATGTCTTCCCGCAATTTGCTGGACCAGTAAGCAAGATATTCCGCCCTTTGCCCCTACCTTTCTGCAGAAGATCCTTTACTGCCTTAGAAAAATCTGCGACATCAATGCCATTCCGCTCCAACACTTCGGTAGCACACTTTAGCCATTGCCTATCACAAATGCAGGGCTTATCGAGGGCATTGGTTAGAATCTCCATTCTCAGCATGTTCTGTCTCTGCAAGGTCTGTTCTGCTGTTTCAGCATCCCACACAGTTGCAATAAATTCTACAATGGTCTTTGTAGACCTTTCAATGCAAAATTTGTACAAGGCGGGTTGTCCTTCTTTTCTCAGTGCATTAGCATGCTGCAGAAGGTGAATTCTATCGTGAATGCTGTTTTTCACAATCAGTTCAGCAACCTCTAGCTTCCCCATGCGTTTTCCTTTTTTTTCCATTTTTTTGGTCACCTTCACATTTGTTGCTGCATAGGTCTTTGGCTTCACAACTACATCTGGGTGAGAATCACTGTAAAGCACATGCCTGTCTTCCTTCTTCACGTAGTTGTACGCACTATAGTACCCGCCATGCCCAGAGAAGTTTACAGTAATAGCATGGGTTTGCTGAATATGCTGTCTTACACGGCTCCAACGTGTTGGCCTGTCTAATAAAACAGCCATATGATAATGTGGCGTGCCATCTTGATGCTCTTCTACACAGCAACACCAATGCTTAATTAAAGATGACGTCACTTCTGCAAATGCAGATGTCACTGCCTCTGCAAATCTTTTCTTATCGTACTCAGTTGTATTTGCTCTGCTCCAAGTTACTAAGTACGCCTGTCTTTTCATTTTGACAGCTAACTGTTCTGGCTCGAAATCTTCCTCGTTACTCATAATTTCATCATTATTATTGCAAGCCATCTTATCTATACGTCCACTCGTGTTACAGAGGCATCGAAACTAAAGAAATTATTATCCCTGCCAGTAAAGTCAACTCAGTTAGCAACGTGTGGATATTTACAGTGCATTGAGTGCTGGAACGGCATCAACTATCTCTTGCCGCATACTGTCGTCATTACTTTGTGTCTATTCTCCCGCACATGCAACTTCCTGCTTAAGCCCATTTGTTAGACAGTTGGAATATATTTCATGAAAATGATAATACTAAACTTATAAACTCCATTATCCATCATATTACTGCAGAATTTCATGCAAGCAAAACATGCAGTGTTGGGCTTTGCCATGCACAGGGAAATGACCGTCAAAAGCAGGGTGTGGTCAAAAGTGACGTCATTTTTTAAATATGATCATTCATAATACATCTATTATCAACAAATGTAATCCACGCTTGTTATTTGGTGATATAACTTATGTAGCTGCAAGTAAAAACAAAAATTTTCAATTCAGTAGTAAGAGACAATCCTTGCCAAAAAGACTTGGAACGGTTGAAAATATTGCTAACTGAAACACAATACGCGGCCTCTTAGAGCACAAACAACAAATGCTTGTCAAATACCTCTCCCTCCCCTCCCCCCAAAAAACAATGTTGGTTGTTGGTTGTAAGGCATGTAGCATACTCGTGAATAGCGATTACCCGCTGAAAAATAGACACAGTGAACAAAGATCAACATTGTATCGGGGGGAGGGGAGAAAATTTTGCAGAACGGAATGAAAATATTAGCAGCGTTCCAGCATTTTTGGCCAGGATTGTAGGCCCAGCAACCGCCGACGCAATTGGACAAAACATTCAACGATGTATACATACCGAGATGGCAATCAATTAGACGTGGGAATGCAGTATGATGAGCATGCGTATAACTGACTTCAAACATCGTAAGGCATCTCATGTATACGTCGGCTGCAAGAGAAAATAAAATGAAATGAATGATGGAACAACATAAAACAGATAATAAATAATCGAAAAACAGAGACGTACCTTTGTTAAAAAGTACAACATTTTCTACACATACAAGATTTTTAAAGTTTCTATATTGCCAACAATATCTGTATGAAAATATATTAAACCACCCTCCCTATCAGACCATTCTCTCTATTAAACGACCCCCCCCCTCTATCAACCAGCATCATATAACAATCGCAACGAAGAGAAGCGGCAGTCACAGTGACGTGATACAAACAGATTAAGCAAGAATTAACATGATGACATCAAATTAACCTGAAATAAATAATCCAAATAAATGACGTCACAATAATTTCACATTAACTATATGACGTCATATCGACGTCAAAATGACGCAAAGGTTGAAAGTTATCTAATTGAATAAGAATGACAGTAAAATTAGATTATCTAAAAACGCGAAATATGATTAAAACTAATTGATGGTAAATTAGTTAACTATACAAGGCCTGCCTACTAGTAGAGTAAATCTACGCAATTTCTAAGTCTGTAGCAACATATAAAGCAACGCGACCCCCCGGTTAAGCATATCGCACCTATGTAAATCTAATGCAATTCATTTATTATCACGGGAGCAGCATACGAAAACGTAAACGTCAAAAGATTATGTGTTTATCTCTAAGGTGAATCTATTAGTCCCTATACCTAATTCCTTACGGAACAAATCAATATACACTACTCGTATATGCATGAGAAGTGAAAAGGGGGGAGAAAGTGTACGGTAATGTGGGGTAGTATGAGCCAGTATCATAAGCGACAATCAGACAGTATATCGATATTACAAACGAATCATTCACATAATGGGGATTCCTATACTTATCGAATTTCACTGTATGCATAGCGAACTACACATCTGGTCCCTTGCTGAACTGTTTCATACTATACAATTCACCCTCATATAACGAACTTCACTGTATGTAGCTAACTAAACAACTGGTCCCTTGTTGAACTGCCTCATAGTATACAATTGACCCAGACTCAACAAACTTCGTCAATTAAACCTTGTTTCAGCGAGCTTTCGTTCATATAAGCGTACTTCATTCGTACAAGTATTTGCTGGTTACAACCCCCTGATATAAAATGATTTACTTGGCTCCCATTTGGTTCGCTTTTTCTGCGTTCGCTACATCAAATTCCACTGACAAATATAACAAAATGAAAAGATCCACATTTGTTCCACATAAATTGTACGACAGGAATACCTGGCTATTATCTGTCCCAGCTATAATCGAAAAGCAGAGCATAGCACAGGGATCAAAGAGTTGTCACTTCTTCTATCATAGCAACATCAGATGTAGTTGTTGTTATTTCGTGTTCCATTGTTTCATTTTTGTTGCTATTAACGTGAACAGTCACGTCATTAAGTTTTATAGCCGGCTGCGAGTTTACCGCCAAAATCTTCAATACCTCCTCCTTATCTTCGATCACGTGATGCTGATCTTGATCACATGACTCCATTTCTTCACCTGTCGTCTTTGCCCGCTCCATTTCTTCCTCTCCCTCCCACTCATTCGCTCCATTAGTCGTCACCACAACAGTCTTAACAACAGTTGTTGTTGCTGTTGTTGAAGTGATGACGTCATTATTCACATCCTCCTCCGTTACGTCGTACGTGGTCTCCCATGTTTCAATGACGTTATTCTTGCCAATTGATGTCTCGATCACTTCCACACTGGTTATGTGTCCCTGCTTGTCCTTGTCCCCCTTTTCCACGACCACAACGGCATCAGGGTCCACAACGTCCAACGGAGTTGCCACGCGAATCGGCGAGGCAGGATGTTCCGCTTCTGGTACAATACTCTGGACAGGTTGCTCCGATTCGTCAGCTTTTACGGCTGTCACTTCGAATCCAGAACCATGATGCTCGACTTCCGGTACAACCATGTCAGCTTCCGGTGCACAACTTTCAGCACCTCGAACATCCGGTCCAACAGGTCCAACTTCTGGCTCCAGACTTTCAATTTTGCTTACGACATTGTTGCTTCCTTCATATTCGACACTGACAACTTTCTTACCTTCGATCTCAGCTACTCCACCTGTTGCAAGGTCTCCTTTAACGTCACTTGAACTGGCCTCTGCTTGGTAAGGAGGCGGGATGATTTCTTCATCCTTTGGTAGATCTGGATCGATGTAAGTTGGCTCTGTCAATTCAATTCAATTCAAAATTTGATTCAAACAAGGTTGATAGATAGTTATACATGGTTACGCGGCTATAGATTCATGGACTAGCTATTCGTTAAAGACCCATTGTCAACCAACAAAGCAGACCCCATAAGTATGGAGCCTTCCTCTTGTTTATCAACAAAGCGCCTACGTAGTTACATGAATTTCTGGGTCAGAAATTAAAAATCGCGCAGCTACTTGGCTGTAACATTGAAAACTAAACAGTCTTCTGCTACACGTGTTTTTGCAATTGCAAGTAACCTTTCAAGAAAAAACCATTTATCTGCTATGCATTGCCAGTCAATCGAAATGTCAAATATTGAATACAAAGAAGATATTATCGTGTCATAGGATCATAAATCTAAATAGGAATAATCCTAAACCAAGAAGGGCTAGGCTATAGGGTAGGCCGTAAATATGCCTAAGTGATAATAATAACTTAATTGCGCTGTCAAGCTTACCATATTTTGAAGAAGTGAATCTTGATCACTAACAGTGGCTTCAGAGCTTGCATCAGTCGAATCCATAACTGTCATATCGTTCGTATCAGTCATTACGCTTTTTACAATGACGGTCGCAAAATTGGTTCATTAGGCTCACTGCTCTCTTCACAAGCAAAATGGCGAACGAATCCCAAACACTAACCATGTGGAAACATTGACTCTGTTTGTAACTGCACGACTTTTATTTTCTGACATAGAACAGAGCTACCAACAGAGCTAATGTTTCCAAATGGTGAGTGTTAAGGATTCGTTCGCCATTTCGTTGGTGACAGCAAAGTAGCTGCGCGATTTTTAATTTCTGACCCAGAAATTCATGTAACTACGTAGGCCCTTTGTTGATAAACAAGAGGAAGGCTCCATACTTATGGGGTCTGCTTTGTTGGTTGACAATGGGTCTTTAACAAAGTAATCTATCAACACAATAGTTGCAGGCATTGATGAATAAACACAGAAAAACATTTTACAAAGGGTAACTATATATCGTAAATTATCAGCTAACCCCCGTCTCAAATTAACCCTATAGGGCCTTATTCGCAGAAGTCATTTGGAACACAAAAATTTGATTGATTCAGACAACGGAAATGGTAAAAAAATCGTCATTGAGTTCATTGCATTTGAATAATAACAGAAAATTGTGTCGCTTTTGCTATGTCAACTTTTGAAGAATTGCCAAATTTTAAAAGCCGCCCCTTACCTCGAATAAGGCAGTGAAGGAATTATTTATTAACCATTTTAGGAATTATACAAATAATCCTCCCCTTTTATTCAACAAATTATGGCAGCTGATATAATGAACTTCAGCTGAAGTACACAGTAAAATCATTTGTTGTTTAAATACCTGAAAACTTTACAGAAGTTGATTTAGGTTTTCCATCTTTCCCTCTTGGAGTCAACGATTCTAGAATAAAGAGGGAAAGGTTTGAGGTCAGCTAGGCAAGCACTGCTGATCACGAACCAAATATCCATACAAATTAAATGTCAGTTGACATTAAAGGTTAATTGTCATCAAAGGTCATTTGTCATCAAAGGTCAGTTGACATCAAAGGTCAGTTGTAACCAAAGGTCATCTGTCATCAAAGGTCACTTCTCGTCAAAGGTCATCTGTCATCAAAGGTCACTTGACATCGAATGGAGCGTAATTAATAGAACCCACACTAAAAGGTCAATGTCGGTAAAAATTCAATATTGTTCAAAGGTCAATATTCTATATAAGTGAATATAAAACATAAAGGGTAGAATTAGTTAAAGAACAGGATGGTTTATAATAATAGAGGTCTGTCATAGCAAAAGGAAATGATTTTTATTGTGATTATTAACAATAATAGATCAACAAACGGTAAATGGCAAAAAAGGTCAACAAAAGGTCAATAATAGTAAAAGGTCAATAATACTAAAGGATAACAATTTATACAACCTAAGATTTTTGGACCAAATGTGGATAACCTACCAGTTAGAGATCCCCCATGTCTTGGCCCTAAACTTGCGCTGGTCCCAGGCTGACTTCTCATGCTTCGCTTCTTGGTCGAAGATTTCCCCAAACCTGGAGGGGATAGAAGAGGTCAAAGGGGATAAAAGGACAAAGGACATTGTGTGATTGGTCTTACAACGTAGTCTCTAAACGTCTAGTCTTTCAGCTAGATATAAGAACCATGTTGAATGGCCGCAGAATTACTTAAAGGGTTAGGATCTAGGGATCATTAGAAACAGTACAGATGGCTTACCTGCGACCTTGAAAACCTCAGTAACAAGAAATTTTACAAATCTATCGGCATAAAATGATGGATTGTGAACTGATACTGTGTCCTAAAATAAACAAAACGAATTAAAAAAGGATTGCTTGATAAAAAAGGGTCTAGTAGAAAAAATAGCTTGATGAAGAGGATGGTTTAATAGAGAGGGTGGTTTAATAGAGAAAATGGTTTAAGAGAGGGAATGATTTAGCAGAGAGTATGGTTTGATAGAGAGGTTGGTTTAATAGAGAGGATGGTTTGATAGAGAGGTTGGTTTAATAGAGAGGATGGTTTAATGGAGAGGATGGTTTAATAGAAAAGATAGTTTAATGGAGAGGATGTTTAATAGAGAGGGTGGTTCAATAGAGAAAATGGTTTAAGAGAGGGAATGATTTAGCAGAGAGTATGGTTTGATAGAGAGGTTGGTTTAATAGAGAGGATGGTTTGATAGAGAGGATGGTTTAATAGAAAAGATAGTTTAATGGAGAGGATGGTTTAATAGAGAGGATGGTTTAATAGAGAGGATGGTTTAATAGAAAGGATGGTTTAATAGAGAGGATGGTTTAATAGAAAGGATGGTTTAATAGAGAGGATGGTTTAATAGAGAGAATGGTTTAATAGAGAAGATGGTTTAATAGAAAGGGTGGTTTAATAGAGAGGATGGTTTAATAGAGAGGATGGTTTAATAGAGAGGATGGTTTGATAGAGAGAATGATTTAGCAGAAAGGAATTTTTAATGGAGAATACTGTTCAAGAAAGACTTGAAAAATATTAAAAAAGAAAAACAAATAATCTTACCCCGTCGTGAACAATAGATTTCCAGCTATGTTCTAACTTCTTGACCAATCTAGAAAACAATGGAAGATGACCCAATATCAGAAACTCCCAACAATATCACTATCGCAATAACATGGTCACGATCATCAGAATTATAACATGCACAAGGAGCAGATGTCCCACCTGTAACTCTGCAATATGTCGATGATCCCAAGGAATAGGATAAGTCGATCTCCTTTCGCTGACTTCGCCGGGATACCACCAAGCCTAAAAAAACAAGAACGAGGGTCATGATCACTATTTCTCCGTAATTTGACGTCAACTAACCGATGAAAAGTTACAAAATTCAATGAAAGCTCGTGTCATGGAAACTGACTGAATGGAGAGTTCAACACTTGGGAAAAGTTGATAGAGATAAAGGCTCAATAGAGATGATGGTTTAATAGACAGGGTGGTTTAATAGAGATGTAGGCTTAACAGAGAAATGGTTTAATAAAAAGAATGGTTTAATAGAGAGAATGGTTTAATAAAGAGGATGGTTTAATAGAGAAGATAGTTTAACAAAGAGCATGGCTTAATAAAAAGGATGGTTTAGACAAAAGAGAAAGAGAGAGCAAGGAGATATAAACATTGCACTGAACTTACGGCCTGCCTTCGACTTCGTCAACCTTGTCGATTTGAATAGCTTCCAGAGCAGCTCCGAATTCATGTCTTCTTGCAATACGCTCTACAATAAAATAAATACAGCTTCATTGGTACCCCGGCGAAAACAACGAATCGCATTCAATTGAGGCAAAAATTAGCACGAGAACAGGGGGGTTGAAATTCGTGAAAACAATACCTGGGTTCTCTTGCTCGGAAGTATCGTTGGCAGACGAATCAACGTTCTATAAAAAACAGACAATTTTATTCCTTAACCCCCGTCTTAATACAAAACAAAAACGCGATGTGAATGGATAGATGAATTAGTTGACGGGGGTAATGTACGAACCTTTTCGCGCAATGCTTGGTCAACATTGTGAATGCCAAGCAACAGACTGTAATCCATAATTTTGAAGCTTTCTAGCACCTGCGACAAAAAAGAAACAATCAAAATTAATTACGTCTCAATTATCTCACGTTAACTGGGTGAAGGTATAATGACGTCACGTTAAATTGATAACGATATAATGACGTCATGGTGACGTGAGGGTTGTATCTCAGCGAGAAAAAAATCGTAAAAGTAGATCATGTAAAAACGCGAAATATGGCTGAAACTAATTTATGGTACATCAGCTAAATATCTACGTATTGTCTTGGAGTATATTAGCGAAATTTGCGAGTTTGTAACGAAATGTAAAGTAACAAAACCATCTGCATAACTTGATCAAATTACATTAATTATACTTGAACAACAGTTAAGCAACTAAGACCTTAAGAGATTGTGTTGTTAAGAAAGTAAATAGTAAATAGTAAATAGTAAACAAATTTACCCGGCAATCTCGCTTAATTGTTTTCACGACTGCATCATAAGTCTCTTTGTCAAGGAGAATTCTCTGTAAATAAACAGAAAACAACAAAAACAATAAGCGAGTAAATAGAGTAAACAAATACATAAAAAACAATTGTCAAAGTTAAAAAACAAATTATATAAGCAAGAAATGTGAAAAAAACAAAGAAAACAAAACAACAATAAGACAAACAAATAAATATCAATTACAAATAAAACAAATAAAGATGATAAATTTTGATAAATTTTTACTTCCGGATAATCGTTCTTGAAGTCCAAATCTTTTTTCGTGGGAGTTTTCTTTGTCAGTTCTTTCTTTGAGGCCTTTCGTTTGAAAGTAGATCCCTTCAACAAAAAGTATTTAGCTTGAATAAATAGAAACATATAACAATCAAAATGTAACTGCAAACTATCAAGCTATACCTCTGCAAACTATCAAGCCATATTTCTCCAAACTAGCAAGATAACTTAACATGAAGTAAGTAAAAATTATTAACCTTTAGGTCGTAAATTTGATGACATCTGAATGTGGTTGGAAGAATATTATTCATAACAGCTAGCGAATGTTTCTATTTTGAGACTGAAAAAATAAAAATATAATGTTTAAAATGAACGCTTCTTTAAATTCTAATTAAACTAACGAATTAATTGTTAAAACATCATCTCAGATCTAAAATAGCCTTACCTGGTAACAGTAAAGACCGAAGAATTTCGGCAATAGAGTTCTCGGGTTTTGGTGAAGATTCTACAATGTCAAATAACAATGTTTAAGAACAGTATCTTTCATATTATAAATTATAAGCTTTCCACCTTCTTTATCAAACCACCTTCTCTATGGAACCATCCTCTCTATTAAACCATCCTCTCTATTAAACCACCCTCTCTATTAAACCATCCTCTCTACTAAACCATCCTCTCTATTAAACCATCCTCTCTATTAAACCATCCTCTCTATTAAACTAACCTCCCTATTAAACCATCCTCTCTATTAAACCATCCTCTTTATTAAAACATCCTCTCTATTAAACCATCCTCTCTATTAAACCATCATCTTTATTAAAACATCCTCTCTAAAACCATCCTCTCTATTAAACCATCCTCTTTATTAAACCATCCTCTCTATTAAACCACCCTCTCTATTAAACAACAGCCATTAATAATTGCCTGCCACATACCATATAATAACCGGGCAATAATTGTTGCAAAAACGTCGCCTCTTTGTGTTGAACAGTTTTCACGATGAAGTTATCATCAGCGGAAAGGAAAAACATGGAACCACTTGCGCCGGGATTCGAAACTTCTCGCAATTCTTCATTTGACAAGGATATCTGAAATAATTAAGTAATAATAACAATAATATCTAGAAGTGGAAAGTCGATAGTATCACACTGTTAACTGTCAAAGGGTTGACAGTTAAAGACAATATAATCAGACACTTTACCTCCTGGAAATATATAATTTTGCATTGTTTATCAATGGACTAAATGGACCTTCCAGGGTGACAGTATGAGACAATATAGTCAGACACTTTACCTCCTGGAAATATATAATTTTGCATTGTTTATCAATGGACTAAATGGACCTTCAGGGTGACAGTATGAGACAATATAGTCAGACACTTTACCTCCTGGAAATATATCATTTCGTATTGTTTATCAATGGACTAAATGGACCTTCCAGGGGTGACAGTATGAGACAATATAGTCAGACACTTTACATCTTGGAAATATTTCATTCGCGTATTTTATCAATGACTAAATGGACCTTCCAGGGGTGACAGTATGAGACAATATAGTCAGACACTTTACATCTTGGAAATATATCATTTCGCGTATTTTATCAATGGACTAAATGGACCTTCCAGGGGTGACAGTATGAGACAATATAGTCAGACACTTTACATCTTGAAATATATCATTTCGCGTATTTTATCAATGACTAAATGGACCTTCCAGGTGACAGTATGAGACAATATAGTCAGACACTTTACATCTTGGAAATATATCATTTCGCGTATTTTATCAATGGACTAAATGGACCTTCCAGGGGTGACAGTATGAGACAATATAGTCGGACACTTTACCTCCCGGAAATATATCATTTCGCATTGTTTATCAATGGACTAAATAGACCTTCCAAGGTGACAGTATGAATATAGTCAGACACTTTACCTCCGGGAAATATATTTTTTGCGTTGTTCATCAATAGAATAAATGAATTTTCCAGGGGTGATAAAATGAGACTATATTATCAGACACTTTAGGCTCTTGAAATACAGAAATTATCGCTTAAATTTCCACTTAAAAGCTAAAGTTTGAACTTTTCAACAGAAGAGATTTGGAACTTTTGAAGTAGCTGTCAATCAATGTTAATTTCAGAGCAAGAATTTTCTCCCAATCATCATGACCCCAAAGACTTCTGGTCAGTTAAATTGAAATAGTTTTACCTCCTGGAAATATATCGCTGTTTAACTTTTAACAATGAATGAGGAAACATTCCAGGGGTAAACTTTTAAAATTAAGTGACCCACCAGAGGTTAGAAATTATCGATATCAATCTACCGGGTGATGAACAAAATAACAAAATTAAAATAATTAACCCGCTCTAGAAATAATATGAATAAAATTGAAACACTTATCATGGATAAGGACGAAATCCCCATGAGAAAACACAATAAACACTTACCAAAAAATCGCTAGGCAACATGCGAAACAATTCGCGAAAATATCTGAAAATAAAAAGTGCAAAGTCGAAATCAAAACACAAAGAAATGTATTGTTTACTGCGTTTTACTCAGAGAGATATAAGATAATCTAGAGGGCTAAGTCTAGTGACGTCTCAGAAGTTGGCCTCGTTCGTACTCTAGATTATCTTATATCCCATCTCTATGGTTTTAGTAAGAGTGGTGGCGTAATCTGTTGGTTAAGGCGCTAGGGTTCGTATTCTTAAAGCTGACCTTCATAGGTTCGAGCCCACGAACGGTAGAAGCCTCGAACTACAGACCGTAACCCATTATATTAATAAATTTCAATGCTTGAATTACAGTCTTAAATCTTAAACAAACTTCGGAAAATGCTCGAGAAATACCTTGGAGCATTTTTGGCTTTATAAATCACAATATTATCATGGTTCACAAATGCAAAAACAAGGAAAAATTATTCAAAACATCGTTTTGAAGGGTTGCATGTTTGTTATTTGTATGTTTAGTTAAAAGACGTGTTGTTTGCTTGTTTATTTTATTTGTTTATTTGTTTGTTTGCTTGTTTTATTTGTTTATTTGTTTATTTGTTTGTTTGCTTGTTTATTTGTTGTTTGTTTGTTGTTTGTTTGTTGTTTGCTTGTTTATTTGTGTTGCTTGTTTATTGTTTGTTTGTTGTTTGCTTGTTTATTTGTGTTTGTTTGTTTGTGTGTTTATTTGTTGTTTGCTTGTTTGTTTGTGTTGTTTGTTTGTTTGTTTGCTTGTTTATTGTGTTTGTTTGTTTTGTTTGCTTGTTTATTTGTTTGTTTGCTTTGTTTGTTTGTTTGTTTGCTTGTTTATTTGTTTGTTTGTTTGTTGTGCTGATTTGTTGTTTGTGTTGCTTGTTTGTTGTGTTTGTTTGTTTGTGTTGTTTATTGTTTTTTTGTTTGTTGTTTGCTTATTTGTTTGTTACTTACCGAAATGCGCTGGGTGCATATGATTTGAATTTGAAATCAACAAATCGATGATGGTGTTTCTCTTGAACCAGAACTACGACAGATACACATAAACATAAGCATAAACATGAGCATAAACAAAACAAAAATATTACCATAAGCACAGACATCAACATAAACGTGAAGGTGAGCATAAACATAAACATGAGCATAAACACAATAAGTTATAACATAAAAATACCGTATTTACTCGAGTGAGCGCCACCCCCCAATGAGCGCCGCAGTTATCTCTTTGTAAAAGCGGGGCTTTATTTTCTTGTATCAAAACACACTTAAGTGTTTCAAACTTGTATATTTTACTACTAAAAGATTGTTTAAAACTGACTTGTTTTATTCAAAAATGACATCAACAATCAAATATTCAAAGTTTTTAAAAAGCATCGCCGCCCTATTTACTCGAGTGAATACGGTAAGCCTTGCAAGCAAAAAACTCAACTGACCCTGGAAACCAGACTTTTTCAACAAAGTTGAAATCTGAAATAAGAATATCTCTTTCTTGCTTTGCGGACAATCTGCCAACCTGAAACAGATTTAAAACGGGTTGGGATGATTTCAATTGGAAAAGACAATCATAACCAGATTCACAAGGTGTCAATATCTGGATTTAATAAAAACTACAGTTTGCCTGATAGTTCTACCATGCACAATGCAACATATACAGTATTAATCTAAAAAGTGCCAAGGAACAAGACTTTATAAGTTGGTACTTAGTGGTTCACACAAACAGTGCAATTATTAGACAACTTCCTTGGGACAAATCCTTGTTTCACTGCCCTGTGCCTCATACTGAATAAGAGGCTATGCAGTATAGAATATCTTACCGAATATCCAATGCCAAGTTGAATTGCAGCCATAATGGCTTGACTTGAGGTCTGGGGAGAGAATTTGAACTTGCTCAATTCAACATGACTAAGTTTACAAAATACCAGTTGTAATGATAGCAACTTAGTGTAAGAGTTCTTAATAGATAAGCTGTGCAACTGAGAAGTGGTTTAATAGAGAGGATGGTTTGATAGAAATGATGGTTTGATAGAGACGATGGTTTAATAGAGAGGATGGTTAAATAGGGAGGATGGTTTAATGCAAAGGATGGTTTAATAGGGAGGATGGTTTAATAGAAAGGATGGTTTAGTAGAAAGAATGGTTCAATAGAAAAGATGATTTAATAGAGAGAATGGTTTGATAGAGAGGATAGTTTAATAGAGAGGATGGTTTAATAGGGAGGATGGTTTAAGAGAGATGGTGGTTTAATGGAAAAGATTGTTTAATAGAAAAGATTGCTTAAAATAGAAAAGATAATCAAAGATAGAGGACAGTTTGCTTGATAGGATCAACAAGAAGCAAAGGTTTACCCTTTTGTATGTTGTCTTTCCATCTTCTTTCACTCGCAGATGACCCCTCCTACGTAGTGTTCTGGCTTTAAACGAGTCCTTTCGTTCCAGTGACTAAAAATAAAAGATTTATCAAATTTACCTAACTTCAAATCATTTACCAACGGACAACATCACAGACATTAGTGAAAGCAGCTCCTGGAAATTTCAGATTGTTTAACAATGAACTAAATGAGCCTTCCAAGGGTGACAGCATGAGACAATATAGTCAGACACCTTACCTTCTGGAAATATCTAATTTTGTATTGTTTATCAATGGACTAAATGGACCTTCCAGGGTGACAGTATGAGATAATATAGTCAGACACTTGACCTCTTCGAAAAATATAAATTTGTATTGTTTATCAATGGAGCAAATGGACCTTCCAGGGTGGCAGTATGAGACAATATAGTTGGACGTTTTACCTCTTGGAAACATGTCAATTTATGTTGTTTAGTATTGGATTAAATGGACCTTTCAGGAGCAACAGCCCAAAGTATACAAAATTATAAACCTGTTTTTCTGGAAATATACTACTAACATAGTATATAGCAAACTAAACATCTGGTGCCTTAATTTTCCTGGAAACATTATATTGATAATCCTTAAACAATCAAAAGATTTTAAAACGTTCTGTGGAATAAAACATTATTTATTTACCATTCCACTTTCATCTCTTTTTTCATTTTCTTCACCATCATCTGAAAAAATAACAGAAATTTATTTGATCAAAGAAAGACGATTTCATAGTGATGATTGTTTTGTGATTGTTTTTAAACATGAAAGAGATCGTGAAAGTTTTTAAAATATAACCATATTAGAACCTTTTCAGAACAAAACAAAATTGATTGTAATGTGATGAATTACTTTCTCCTAATATTTCCTTAAATAAATGCCTTAATAATTAATGAAACATTTAATTTGCAATCAAATTTTCAGGGTAAAAACTTAGTAATCATTTCAATTTTAAAGGAGGACTAATAAATCTAATTTGAGTGCATGAAGGTAATTTCAATTTTAAATGCTCAAACTTCAAAAATTGTGTATAAAAACTTGTGCTTGCTCACATATGTATCTTCACAAGAAAAATTGTCCTTTCTTATGCTGGGCCATAAATTGATCACAATTAAGGCTATAATCTAAGCAGTTGATAGTTGATAGATGCACACGTATGCTTGCTCTATCTTTAAAAGTATGGATTTCTAAGGTTGAGTAAAGATGGAGCGTTTAATATAGCACACACAAGACGGTATTCTAAGCAGTTGACAGCTTTGGTAGAAATAGAAATAACTGGCACCTTCGGTATATTTCCGAAAAGGGATAGACTTGGCATGACCTCATCAAACCAAATGCAGCTAAAATTACGCCACGATGAACCTTAAAATAACTTGAAATTAATGGCATGCACTAGGCGTTTCCCACCAACCACTATATTCAGCATAATTGCCGCAAAGCGTATCTAAAAACAGCTAAATTTCAACTTCCTATCTTGTCGATTCATTCAAGAGAGGGCCTAACCATTTCTTGGCGAAATGACAAACTTATGCGATAGACACATCGCAAGTATACAACAATCAACAACGAAATGGCTTACCTTTCTCGTCACTTATAACATCGAGAGGATACTCCGCCGGTTTTTCAGCCATTAAGTTATTATTTCATGTATCCACGCTCGCATTTGCTTTTTAAATGAATTTTACAAATATTTTAGCAAATTTTGAGGCGAGGTCTGCAACAACGATCAATCTTCCAAGTTTTCCAATGGAAAGGTGAAACGGAACGAACGATTAATTGAATACGAGGTTTTGCTCAACCGAGGCTCTGCCGTCATACACTTTGAGTATTACAATGATCATAAATTTATTAAGCAAATGAAAAGTGATCAGAAATATTGCTAACATTTGCATATGACGATTTTAAAATCAAATAGCTTCAGTCATGTCAAAGGAAATGGAATTTCAAAATTCCACTCGCGCATTCCAAGAAGGGTTGGGATAGACTTATTGCAGCCAGCAGACTTATACTAACTAAATTTAAAAACTACGTACCTTAGGTGTATTAAATTTCGTGTGTATTATAATTCGCCCGTACTTGAATTCGCGCGTTTTAAATTTGCGCACAAGTCTTTCATATTTTCGCGCAGTCTTGAATTCGCGTACACGAGAAAGTAGACAGAATGATACAACAATTCAGTTCAAAAGAAAATATATTTCTGAAACGTTACTCTTGACTGAAAGTAACTTTTTTATAAGAATGGGTCTTCATACTGGCGCTCTTTTCCTAAGAAATCTATAATCCCAGCCTTCTTAAGCCCTTTGACCGCTATATCTGGTCTGTTTTGCATGCGGTCATAAAAAGATGTAAACCACTTTGCCTGTATCTGCTTCAAAGTACTGATTCTCCAGTCTAATTTTTCTGCTTATTTTGCATTTGCTGCTGAACTTGCCGATGCTTGAAATGCAGAGCTTTTGTTTGCAACAAAAGTCTAGAATACTCAATATTTGTGGATGAAAGTGACTGGCTGGAATCAAGCTGAGATCGTGGGTCTGTGTAAGTTATGTGATGGCAAAGAAGTGTACTCCATTGATGACAATGATGACGAGGATGATGTAGAATTAGAAGAAAATAATGGTCTTTCAGAAATGATAGATAATGGAGAGCAGTTTGAGCTAAGGTGTGGATCTCGTAGTTTTCACCAATACAGAAAATTTTGGACGCCCAAACTTAACGAAAAACTAGAAGTCGTACATGAAAAGAGGCAATGCTTATGATCCTTATGCAATGGCCTTTCGCATTAAGACAAGAAGGACGATCGACCGTCATCGCGTAAAAGAGAAAGTGAAATCTTACTATACTGAACCGGATCAAATTCAATTCAACGACCAAGATTTTAAGCTCAATTTTCGCGCAGTCGGGGGTGCGCGAAAAATAGTACAGCGCGAATTTAAATACACCTAAGGTATCTGAAAGATTGTTTCAAACTATCTTTTAAAAAGGTGGATATAGCTGTGGGGTTCCTTGGTTCATAGAGACCAGATGTTTAGCTTTCTATATACAGCGAAGTTTGTTATATCAGGTGAATTGTATACTATGAACAGTTCTATAAGGGACAAGATGCTTATTTTCAGCGATGTACGTTTGCTATTCATGTAACACCAAACTCCACTCCACTGTATCATTACGGTGATACTATTAATATCAGTGTGACTCATGTTAATTGAAGCCAGCGGCCATGGCCAATTACAAGCGCCCCATTTCTTCTGCCTCAGGGGAAAATTGGATTTAATTAACCCAATTGAAATCAAAAACAAGTTATGAGAAATAGGTCATTTCTGGAATTAGCAGATAGAAATCTAAAAAATCCTTTGCAATATAATAGGCCATTGTGCTATGGAGGTGCGTCAATCAAATGTTCTTTCAAACAAGGTCTGTTTGTTGATAGCCACGGATAG
>RQOL01000480.1:0-85080 GCA_013076295.1 Sanderia malayensis | reverse complement strand
AAGTCAACGGATTTTTGTCAAACGTCGTCTAGTTTTTTTAATAGCTCCACTCAGGGTAGGAATATTTGAGCTCCGGCTAAACCACTATAAGAGCGAATCTTTTAGCCGTCGTTCTGAAAATAATTTGTGTCATTTTGTTTACAGTTAGAGACACAATTTAAGTTTGAAAATGGGTGCCTCCGAAAAAATGTGACGTTATCCCGCGTCGCCATTGTTGCTTCGAGTTGCAGTGGAGCGACACATAGCCCTGATTTGGCTTATCCCAGGTCTTATTTTTGTAATAACTTAATTTTACTTAAAATTACAGACATTAAATTATTTTTAGAAACTTCAGAAATTAAAATTCCCTTGATATCAGCCCAACAAGCTCAAATCTTCTGACATTTGTTTTGGTCGGCTCGGGCCTAAATATTCATTGCATTAGCACTTTAATATCATTATCAGTGATAGTGAGGAAAAAATTTTACATCAAAATTAAATCTCAATCAAATGTTATTTGAAAGGACAAAATGTTCAACATTTTGCCCTTTTAAATAAAATTTTGGATTTGGCAAACATCACTTCACTTTCTCAAATAAGACACTCAAAAGACAGTGTTTAATAGAAGCAATGGATTTTACTTCGTGTATGAAGTGAATTTATGGAGTCATAGAAATTATCATACAACTCAGTTTTTGAAATGGGCCCATGTTCTGGTGGGGCAATTTTTCCTCAGTGCTGGGGCAGGAAGAGGGCCTGGTGGGACAACTGCCCAACTAGTACGTCTGTTATGATAACTTTTGGACTGGGTCGAGTCCACTATGACATCATAGTGAGAACTCCGCTTTTTTCTGCGTACTGAAGCAGCAAATTTGACAATGGAGTGTGAACGAATGAACGTGTCAATGGAGTGTTTTTTTATCTTTAGATTGACTAATTATTCATCGAGCTCGGTCCATTGAGATTTTTGCCAATGGTGTATTAACAAGCAACATAAAAGTTAAGTGAATCAGTGTCAACACCTCCTCCGCAGTGGGAGGAAGTCGTTGAGGATGTACACAAATTTTAGTAAGCACTAGATGAGGTTTATTTTTTTGTTTTTTTTTGTCATATTGCTGTTATATTACTATTATTATACCATTATGAATTTCAATTATGAAAATATTTTATTAGGCCTCCTAATTTAGTCTCAACTATTTTGGATCCTTAACAGGTAAATTTCGTTTCTTATTGTTTGAATTCTCGTTTCTTAGTTATCCCGATGGGCCTTTGCTGCTGGCACCAAAGAAAAGGCAGAAATTATCGAAGTTGAGATGGTAAGAGCTAACTCATTGCCTTTATCGTCTCTTAGAGATTCGTTGTCGTCTCTTTATCTGCATTCACGGTCTGTTAATCGATTTATTTGCAATGACGTCATTGATAATATAAAGAGAGTCCAAAATTTGTTAACTTTGTTAATTTAAAGGGGTTGGCGCTACTATGAAACAGTTGAACAATGTTAATCACTGTTTGCGGCACTTCCAAGACCCAAACTTTTGAACCATTTGTCCCAGAGAGCTAAAGGTTGTCTTAAAGTAATCAGGAGGTGCTAATTAATAGGATTCCACGTTTTGTCAATTAAATGAATTAGCAGTATACAAATACTATGGATGCCTCTAAAACTTCTAAACACGACACCGTAAATAAGCGAGACTGATTAGCCTTGTTGGTAAGGCGTCGGTGTGGCAGGCCGAAGGTCGCCGGCTCAAATTCTTCATCAACCACATAGCGTTGTCAATATGTGGGTGAGAAACCAGCTTGTTGTCCTTTAAGGTGAGAGCACAACTTTCGGGCAAACAGATGCCATATTTCCCCTATTAAGCGCCCGGACGCTTGTTGAACAATTTGCAAAATAGGGTGGGCTGGTTAGAGGGAGGCGCTTATTAGAAGGAAGCCCTTAAAAGAGGGAGGCGCTTATTTCACAGTCCTGAAATTCTAAAATCAAAAAACCTCAAAAACAAATGAATAATTTTATATAGTTCCGAATGTTGTTCAATATCAAGCAGTCAAAATTAACTTCTACTGCTGATTTTGACTGCATTGCATTTTCCAAACGCTCACGACTGGATTAAAGTGTTTTGCCAGCCGTAAAGCGTTTCTACATTATTATTTGAACCAAACAGTGAAAACGCAAGGAAGAATTCTATCAACAGCCCTGAGCGGTTGAAAGAAGGTGGCGCTTATTTCACAATTTTTGATTTTAGAATTCTTTTAACCGCCCTGGGCTCTTAAAAGAGAGTGGGCGCTAATAAGAGAAAATACCGTACCCTTTTTACAGATTCCCCCTTTTACAGATTTTCTTTTTACAGGTTCCCCTTTTTACAGATTTGAAAATGGAAGAACATGAAGTCATACGACACCGTGTGACATCATATTTCCCCTTTTCTGTGTTCCCAGTTTCCTCTTCCCTGATTCCCCGTTCTCCCTTTTACAGATAGCCATATGCTTGAAACCGTAAGATATTGAACACATAAAGAACAAGAATCATTCAAGCTTAACTGGGATATATAGTAACAAAAATAAGTGGCTATAGCGTCACACTAAAGCTGAAAGTGTCTGTTTTTAACATGTTAGGTTAATAAAAGTTTCTCTCATTTTTTAAACCCTTCTACGACGTCTTCGTTCGTCTTCTGCGTCGACGACTGCTTTGGCTATTTTGAGCCATACTTGTTATCACATCTTCGTCATTCTCAATCAATTCAGATCGGTCCTCCTCTAGTGTCATTTCAGACGGTTCAGATTCTTTCGTTTCGTCGTGGAGTTCATTCCCCGACGGTTTATTATCATCCACAGAGTCTACGACCTCTTGAGCAGCCTGGTATGATATTCCACTGTAGTACCTGCTTGATCTTTTACCTCTGAGCTTGCAAGTTCGTCATCTTGTTTAGCCACTGCGATAAGCGAATAAATAATCTTCAGTGTCAATACGATTATTCATGAGTTGTTGAATAAAATTTTTCGCTTATTTATTATTGCTACTCTGTGTGCAGCAAATAAATCGAAATATTCTCACCTTTAGGCGTCACAAATACGAAGCAAAGCAACCCAACAATGAAACTTGAGGCCAAAATATGGGCTTTCATTTTATTGCAGTAAACTTAGAAGCTGTAAAAGAAAGCATTATGACTTTAATCCTTCATGAAAGACATTGACCACACTTCGTTGAAGGCAATATTAAATAATATCGGTGCACAGCAGTTTAATTAGGCAAAATATGAGAAAGTTGTCTATTTGGCAGTTACCTTCTGTGTTCTGCTATGAAGTTCTTTTTTGTTGTGATGTGCTGTGCAAAAGCAGGTTTGCTTCTTCCTATTTTGTACTGACAATTTCAATGGGATTCTTTAAGGATCCCCAATGAGCAATAATGAATGGTTAATTCGCAATATCATTAATACCTTTTATAAAGTAGTTATAAATGGGTTTTCTTTACATTTGTCAGTGATGCAGCAATTGGTTGCAAACTGAGACCACTTTATTGATTGAATTTGCCATCTTAATTTTGAATCCTTGACGATGAAGAAGTCAAGACCGTGCGTATCCTTGGAATGCCATTAGGTAAACACTAAGGAATCTATTATACTTGTTTGCTTCTTTGTGGTTTTGAAACAGTGAGAAAAAACCAACAAGTGTTAATATATGATACATTGAACTGGCAATAACAATGCAGCCTTTTTGCGAAATGAAAGTATTTCACAACGCAAAAGCCAATGTTTGTTTGTATCCGAGGTTAATTAGTGTTAATTAGTCAAACACGAAAGAAGAAGAAAATATTGTTCTGTTCGCTTGTAGGTTGTTTTCCAACAGTGAAAACAAATAAATAAACAAACAAAGAAATAAATAAATAAATAAACAAACAAATAAATTAGCTACTACAGTCAAATTCCAACTCTATGGGGGAATCCAAATTTTTTCGAATTACAGAAAGTTCGAATTATACGAGTTTTCATGTAAGTGCCATATTTTACCCCCTTGTTACCACCATATCTCCCATTTATGGCCATAAACTATATTTTTATGACCATTTTTATGACTAAAGGCATTTTAAAGAAGCAAAACAGTTTATCAATTATTATAATAGAAAACACAACATAAATAGGATTAAGTCACAACGTAGAAAATTGTTTTGCAAAGCGTCCATTACTGCCTTTGTCTAAGTGCCCACAACTTTGTCATCTTTGAACACACCCACGGCATATTTATCCTTTGGGTTCTGCGGTTTTCTTTTAGCTCTAAAGCCTCATTAATTGCAGGTCTTCATACACTTTGGTACACGTGATAATATTTATGAGATAGAACGCTCCAATTTTTTGTAACAATAACCGGCAGTTCAGCATCGAAAGAACTAAAATTTCGTTTATTGGCCTTAATACTCTCTGCATTTTCATTGAGCTTGATAGGTTTGGGTACTTTAATTATTGCCATTGATAAAGTTCTACTGATCGGATCTGACTTCTAGAAAATGCCACGCTTAAACTGGGGCGCAAAAATCACTGTCTGGCATCCCGTACTAATCTCTGTAAGTGAATTTGCGTCAATTTGGTAATGAGCAAGCTTCAATGGCTTGCTAGAGACCAGAGCAAAAATAAAGAAGCTATGTCATCAGGTAATTAACTAACATTAACGCAACGTTCGTAGTAAAAGCTCGAATTACACGAATTCGAATAGAAAGAGTTGATGTATTGATAAATTCCAATAGCAAGAGCAATACAGCGGTGTTTAGAAGAGCCATTAGGGGTTTTAGAAGACAAAATGTTTGAATCACCGAATAAATGTAGTTACCAATAGGTGTGTCAGGGAATACCCATTACAGCTTAAAGTGTTAATGCACCGAAGTATACTAGGAGCTGAAGGAACAGTAGAAGTAGAGAATGCAGTTGTTGATCCAATATAACATGCTTGATATGATAAAACATCACTAAATTTACTCGTCATAAAAAATAAGGGGAAAAGGTAGTTGGGCCGTGAGTTGAAAAACCGTCAGCACTACAGACTATCTTATTTCCTATCTCTATGCTTGTATCATACCTCTAGCCAAGAATCAATAATCTCGTATCGGTGCTTCTGATTGGAGTAGGGGAAATTTGATGTCTTGGCAGTCAGAATTGCATGCAATTGTACACACTTGAAGGCTAAAAATAAGTGTTCGCAAAGAGAAGGAAGGCCTAGGTGATGTGATGTTTGGGTAGAAGGTGTGATAGCCAAGATGATACAAAGCGGTGAAATTAATGTCGCAGCACAGTTGATAAATTAGGAGAACCAGTGTGTAGAATGAATCTAGCTATCATAAAGGAGAGAAATTAGATACGCAGGCACTGATTAAATTCCCTAAAAATTACCTTGGATTTTACGACCTGGTGATTTGTCTCCCTTCCTCTCTTTTGGACTGAGGATTCCTTCAAACAGTAAGTACCGGTTTGTGCCGTATATGGCACAACGCGGTGCCGCCAGCTCCTATTACAACTGACCACTGACGATTACCGACAAGAGTATATTGGTTACAAAAAGCATCACAGTAAATGCCTTTCTTTGCTTAAGTAACCCGAACCAGTAAGCTAACCTTGCCTAATTTCTTGAGATAATTTTAAAAACAAGAAATGGTCAACTTTTTGGCTGGACTTGCTGCAAGTTTTTGTCTTTAGCTCAGGGGCACGCATGCGAATTAGTATAGGAGGGGGTTGCTAAGCTTTTGATGTGTACCTCATTCCTCTGCATGCACAATTAGCTACTATTGTGCTTCAGCTTTGGACTTTCACTTTTGACGAAAGCAGATAGCTCTTTGCCAATAACTACGTAGACTGATGGAGCGGTGTGAAGTCTTAATTTAGTTTTAATCCTCAAATGAAATTTAATAATTTATTTAATCACAGCATGCATATATAACGATTGTCGATGGAATGCCATACAGCAACTTTCTCGCGAGCTCCCTGTAAGGTCACTATTATTGTCATCAAGTTCGTTAAAGTGAGCTAGTGCATTTACAAACTACAGCGATGTTTTCTCCTTGGTGTAGTTGTTGTGTGTTTAATCTTGCCGCCGTTATGAATTTTTGTCATGAAGCGCAATACCGATTTCTTACAAGTAGTCAAGTGCGCAGTGCAACAAAACTCATTGAGAGACGGCAATATTTTGCAAGATGTGGAATTTCTCCACTGCGTAAAATTCGAAATTCAATTTCCTTGGATTATTGGTCGTTTTATTTCTGCTTGCTCTTTGGAGATAAATAGCATGACTAACTGGTAAGAATTAAGTCGTTCACAGTGGCAAATCTTACGCAATGTAAATATGGTTTCAATTGGATGATTGAGACAATAAGTTGTTCAGCGTTCTTGAAGGATTGTTTTTCCCATATTACCTAATCATCTCACCTCGCACCATATATGGGCATATATGGATAATCCTTGTCTTCAAGCTCGGACCATTGTGCCAAGAATTGCATAAAAAGGCCAACAAATGCCCATTTCTGTGGGACATCCAGTTCGACAATTGCACGACGTGGAATATCGGATTCATTGGTAAGTTTTTGTTTTTTAGTGCTTCTTATTTGACTTAACGAAACTATTGACTATTTGACGAAACTATTGACTATTTGACGAAACTCAAGAAGTTGCTTTGGGACATCGTGAATTAAATTTGGTTATTTATTCGAAGCTCAAGATAACGAATATCGACTATTTTTATTTAAACTTGACATATGTCGCAAGGTCTCTCAGTTATTTCAAAAATTCACAAAGCAAAACAGCAATCTCGTGAACTGTTTCAATGCAAAACACACCCATTTTGTCACAAGAAATATGCCTCGATAGTCAGTATTTGAATATCAGAAATGAGTATTCAGAGCTCAAGCATCAAGTAATGAGTATTCAGAGCTCAAGTTTCTCAAGAGTTTCTACCCTGGGGGTATTTCTTCATTCTCTCAAAATTATGTATAGCTTGAAGAATACTCGGGTGTATAAGTAACTGTGTGATTATATTAATTATAGATTTTAGGCTATCCGGCAAAAACATCTAATTTCTTGATTTTGTTTATTCTCGATTGCATTATTTTTTAAGTTTCTTTCGTTGAGCAATGTAATCTTTTATCATTTTTGAACTTTTGAGTTCTATATACAAGTGTTATTAGAAAAAAAAGGGTGCCTAGAACAACAAGGTTGCTTGAGGCCATATTTTAACGTGCTAACCGCTGGGAAAATTCGAACTTCTCCACCATTTAAATTTCTTTAATATGTATTGAATGCTCCCGAGTTCTTGGCAAGAAAAAATATTGTTTGAAATTTTCAGTCTACATTTTGCAAATCTTATTTTACGGTCATACTATATCTATAAAAGCTTTTTTAACCTTTAAATGGCGCAGTAACTTTCTTAGCAACCCGACAATTTTAGCACTGAAAAAAAAAATTGTAGTTTTCTATGCGAAAATTGGTTTTAAGTTAGATGAATAGTATAATATCTATGTCTAACAAGTTTTCAACAAGTTTGTTGAACCAATGTTAGCAATGCTTTTTATCAGTTCGAGTGCCATATATCCAAAATTAGTAGAAAACGTGAGAAAATAAACTAAGAAACTTCATGAAAGTCAAACTGTAATGCAATTCCGGTTGGAATGATATGAACATGCTAACAGCTATTAAACTGCGTCTTTTTTAAATTGTTTTAGCATAAATAATCATATTTAGCTAGGGCGAAGGAATTTCTCAACAAAATGCAAAGTATTCAACCTTTAATTTACATATTGATTTATGAATTACTGGGTGCTTATGGATTTTCATCCATTTTAAGTGAAACTGCGTAATAGCAGTCGGTCGGATTTCATGGAATATTAGATTGCAGAGTTGTATTTCAGTGGTTTTTGTTTCACTGCTAGGCTGTAATGTTACAATCATGTTATTAGGCTCCATAATTTTTGGCATTAAATTTAACTTAGGTTTTATGAGCAGGTCTCGAAACAAAACATCCTTTCTGAATTGATTCTGGTTGAGTGCTCTTAAGCTATTCTCAAGGTCCGGTTTACACGGTAGCTGGGAATTGCGTTTACAGGGGATAAGCAAGCTTGTTTGCAGTGATATTTACACGATATAACGTCAATGCTGTTATCAGGACAAGTTTTTTTGGCGGATTTATTAAGGGCCTGTTTATATGGAGAAGGGCCAGTCCTCCTAGGAGGGCTGAATTTGCATGCTTGTTTATATGAGAATTTTCCAGCCCTCCTAAGAGGGCTGAAAAGCACGAGAGCAAACATTTTCACAGCTATATTCCTTCACCGTGATAACTTGTCATCACTTTTCACGCTGACAGTCACTTTTACTGTGACAACACATGCAGTATGTATTTGACGCGTGCGCAAAACAATATTTTCCAGCCCTTCTAGGCGAGCCAGCCCGCTTAATCGCGTTTACATGGAAAATTTCCAGCCCTCCTTGGGGAGATCTCGGGTAGTCAATAGCGAGATCTCGCCTAAGAGGGCTGGCCCCCTTCTCATGTAAACGAAAAGGAATTTTATGAAGCATCAAATGGAAAGGCGAGATCTCGGTAAAGAGGGCTAGCCCTCCTAGGAGGGCTGGCTTTTCTCCATATAAACAAAACCAAAGAGGTGGAAAAGTCGTGCAAGCGAGGCAGTTTGAAAATGTTGGTTTTGGCGCTCGAAACTCAAAGACAACTCTCTGTTACACAAACTGATTATATTTGGTGATGGTGTCCATATTTTATTATAGCATACTGATGAGCAAAGAATGCCTGCTTGCAAAAACAAGCATGAAACGCGACCCCTATTGCCGTACAATTGTTTGATACACTTGTTCAGAACAAAAACTTGAACAGCCATAGGCGCCGACTTTTACTTTTCCCAGGGGGGGCTCAAAATTGAAAAAAATGGGAAAGTAAAAAGGTAGAAAATTTCCCTTTCACTTTTAACAACGTACAGTACATATATGTATTATGTATAATAAAAAAAACAAAACATTGCAATAAAACAGATATAACATCATGGTCTACATAGTCTGATTAGTGTTTCTTCGATAAAATAAACGTGTTTTTCAGGTCCCAAACGAAATTCCCAGGGGGGGGGGGGAGCTGAGCCCCCCATAGAATTTTCCAGAGGGGGCTTGAGCCCCCAAGCCCCCACGTAGTCGGCGCCTATGTGAACAGCTAAAAACTTTACGTTGCAAACAGCCTCGAGTCTCATATTCTATATTTTCTTGTATTGATGCCATCTCGCATTACTTGCACTAGCTTGGTGGTTCAAACTTGTAAAAGTGAGAGTGAGATTAAATAACAGTGGTAACAACATCAAAGATTTAGGGGCTTGTATTATCTGTCATGTCTTGGCCAGTTGAGTCACGGTGTGCTGAGAATTTACACAGACAATTAATCACTAATTCATCTCACTTTAAAGTTATTTATAAAGATTTTCTCGGGAAATTCCATCAAGAGGCTTGCCTTTGCTAATACTTCATGAATCTGAATCTTGATTTTATCATATTCAATATGGCTGACGAATAAGAATGTAGCAATGTTGTTTTGAGTGTTCGCGTGGCAAACTTTTCACAGGAAATAGAATCAGTTTTCTTTGTGTGGTTAATGAAACAAATTCAGAATTCTTATGAAAATTGCCATTGCTATTTTTCAAGTTACTCTTAGGTGGCTAATGGGCGTCCCCCCGCTAATTAATTTTTAGAAATTGTCCAACCCCCCCGCTCTTATTAGGACCCCCCGCTTATTAAAATTTTCAACTTCGCGTAAGTGACGGCGTATTGAAAATTCATATCACAGTATTCAAAATCACAAAATAAATAGATAACAGTCTTGCATAGACAAAATAAGATAAAAATTGAGTCTTGGGAAAGAGAACAACTTTGAAATAAATTCACCAAAAATCCAACCCCCCGCTAATTGGGATCCCCCCGGCAATTAATTTTCAACAAAAAATCCAACCTCCCGCTAATTGGGATCCCCCCAGCAATTAGGCACCTAAGAGTAAGTTTCGCCGCAAAGAACACATACCTGTTATTGATTTTTGAGTGGCAACTCTTGAACTGGCCTCGTTTGCATGACTCTCCCCTGAACTGGCCCCGCTTACATGGCTCTTTAACCTCTTTGTTTACCGGGCAATCCAACTGAAAGAATTACATCAAAATGTACTGGCTTCTGTACATCTTTTCGCTATAATCTAAGCCCTCAAGCTTTCCTAAATCTAGCATCTGCTAATGAGAATTTTTCTACGGTACTTCTATCTCGTCGTGCGTACAGATACAGATAATTGAAACCAAAAGAGCAAATCAACAGATAAAAGAGAAAATAAACATAATTGCAAGTATGTGGACAGCAAGTATATTTGGTGTCGGCGTTCCATATGAACCAAAGTTACTGCGGAAAAGATTAGGGCACAGTTAGAGCCATTTGGGCACAGTTTCAAACTTTGTGTATTCTATGGCAAACATTCATTTGAAACTTCATGTGGACTATGGACTGGACGTGAAATATTAGTACAGTGGTAATAAATACTTGTGTGGTGACCCACTAATCCCAATTTGCTATTTAAAACACATGAGATTTTCTCAGCCACATAGAAACACATCACATTTTCAGCCACAGAAGACATACCGTTGAGCTGTATTAAGACCCGCAAGGTTTTGCTTGGCAACAAGTATTTTTTACAAGCCTGGTACTCACTTAAGGTTTATCATGATATGGATAACGACTGGGCATATATTCCTTGCCAGTACGATTGCCATTTACTCGCTGTCATTTGCTTTTATTGTGATTGTGAAGTAAAAATGGCGTTTGAGAGAAGTAAACTCCTTAAAATCAATAAGAGCGTTTGGTTTCATTTTGCAAAAGCTTATAAAAACAGGAGAACAAGTTGGGGAGCGAAAAAAAAAGAAAGGCTTAAAGCAAAATGTTCGAAGGACAAAGCTTCTAAAAGAAATCACGGCTACCGTGATAAACCTCACGTGAGTACAAGGTTTTCGTCAAATAAGAGATCCACGCCGAAGGCGCATAGAGCACGCAACGCAGCACAAGGGAAGAATGTTTGTAAAGGAAATGCTATCCAGTGAGAATTAATTTATTTTCTACAGCAAGGACTTTTTGTGTGTGTCGTCGGTATTATAATTTCCAGAATCTTCGGTTGATTTTATAACATCTAAGCTTGTTTACATCTAGAACATTCTGTGTAGCCTCGTATAGAATAATAAACCTCGTTTTAAATACGTAGAATGTTCCTATTAGACCTAGAACGTTCTAGAAATATTTGATTTAGAAACTTAATGCTGACTAAGAATGGCATTGATGCTTACTAATCATGATAGACCATTCCAGCGTACATATAACCAATTTGTAAGGATTGGAGGGAGATTGAGACTTTTGTTATCGAGTATTGTATATTATATCGAGTACATACAACTAGTGGGTGGGAGTTCATTACGTACTACGAGAGTATTGTCGTTGAGGAACAAAGCTAAACTCCCGACGGTGTTGATAGAAAGCCAAAAAATGACCGGAGTAAAATTCAACTTATGTGAAAGTATTTTCACTTCTAGGTTGCCTTAATCTTGCCACAAAATGTTTGTCCGACTGCTGCTGCTAACGCTGACAGCATCTTATCTGTATGTCGATGTATCTGCGCAAGTGTTGTGCACTAATCCTTTGGTTATCGGGGAACTGCGCAGCATGAAGTCGAGGCTCTGCGTTGACATACCAGACGCTGATGGAGAAGGATCACTGCACACAGGCGAATGTGACGGATATGCAGATCAACAAATCATTCTTTGTGGAGATGGTACAATTCGCAACCAGAAACGCAATTATTGCTTCACACCTCAAGGCTCAGGAAACGGAGATGTGAGGTCATCATCTTGCCAATTTTACCCAAGAATACCTAATAGTCAGAAATGGCGACTAGGAAGAACGAAAAGGTTTCATGATGTCGGTGGAATGCAGCAAACTGCAAGAGAAATCATCAATGCTGGCTCTGGGAAGTGTCTGGACATTGCAAACGGTGGTGGAAGTGGGAACATTGGAGTGTACACTTGTGACAATCTGGATGACCAATATTTCTATTTCCGTTCCCGAGGAAGACAAGTGGCACGTGGAAGGCTGAGGAACGAAAGGTCCAGTCAATGTTTGGACGTAGATGGGTCTGATGGCAAAGGAAATGTCCAGATGTACAACTGCCAGGACAGTATGGATCAGTGGTTTCGATATTACGAGAATGGAGAATTGGTCAATGAGAAATCCAGGCAATGTCTGGACGTTGATGGGGTCCATGGATCAGGCAACATTGCAGTTAATCCATGTGAAGACAAAGCAGATCAAATGTGGAATCGTCCAAGGTCTCTTTGCAATGGCGAATACTGCGCATTCATGAATAAGAAGTCATCAAAGTGCCTGGATGTTGATGGTAACGATGGTAGAGGAGGAGTAGCTACGCACAATTGTGACGGACAGGCTGACCAACGGCTGAAATTTGTTACTGACAAATGGACGGCACCAATCTCGAAGTGGGTATTGGTTGGCTGCAACCAGAACGGCCAGGTCTCACAACAGATATCAAATACTGTTGAGTATTCCACGGAAATCACAGCCAGCATAACTATAGAGGTTTCGTCCACAATAGAGGCAAATCTGAAGTTTGGCACCGCAGCTACTACCACGACAGTTTCAACGTCTTTGTCAAACGCATGGACAAGCAGTCAGTCGGGCACATCGAGCATTACATTCACGTGCGATAATTACGACAACCAGGAAGCATTTACAAGAGGCTGCATGTGGCAGTTGGAGGTATTTATGATATTTGTAAACAAAACAACTTGAATCTTAACATTAATTTGATTTACTGTATATGGATGCGTGTTGTCTATATACTGATATCACAATGCTCGATGTACAGAAGTACAAGCATCAATAGAGCAGAAGCAAGAAACTAGATTAGTTCTCTGTTACTCGGAGTTTTGTGCTTTCGCGATCACAAGATAGATTATACCCAACATATATCCCTGTAAGTCAAATTATAGACAAGAGAAAATGGAGGATATCAAGTATAAACAAAGAGTTACATGCTTGACCCATAAAGTCTGTTACGGTGAAGCACGAGAAGAGATCAAAAGCCTCACAAGAGTGACGCAAAAGAGATTATAAAGTAGAGAGAACTAGTTTACTTTGTAGCTTCTGCTCTAGTTGAATTTCTATTAATTTTATTCATGTTGTTATTCAATATGGAGAAACATTGATCTCGCAAGGGTTATCCACCAATTTCAGAACAACTTTTCTGATATGGTTCGTGAACTAGCTATCATTGTGGAATAGCATTGGGAAATACCACAACAAAGTGGGCCAAATAGTTTCCCACAAAACATTCAAGTAAATTTAAATGGCAACGGTGTATTGTGAAAATTGGCACCCTGCGTTCTTTAACAAAGAAGATTTTTATCTGACATGTACTATTCTTTAAGCAAGGCTACTTCTGGGTCTGTAAAGCAGAGTCTTTGATCAATCTGTTATTCATTTTTCATCTAATTTATTTTGTTTATTTCAGTTGAAAACAACAGAAGTTATTCGTAACCGTCACTTGCGTTGGACTCCACAAATAATCAGATGTACTCGCTCCAATAGAGAACCAACATGTCCGCCGTTTACAAAATGCGTCGACAAGGATTGCACACTGTGTCAAGAAATTTGAAGAGTCTTTTGGCTTTAGATTCATGACATTTTGATTCCTGCTTTGATTTCTTCAGTGATTTATATTTACAAGATATAAAATACAATACCTTGATAAATATTGTAACAATTATGTCAATCATGATTAAAGATACTTTTTGCAAAGAAATTTTTGACTTTATCTCATCACCAGCTCTTCACATTTTAACAAAATTTTTGTCTTTTTATTCACGGCAATAAGTTCAGATGGCTCAGATAAATATTTCAATGAATGTGGATTTCTTCTATGTCAGTTAATGAATTCGTCAACTGAAGTATGGATGTATATCTCAACATGGCGTTATTTACTAAATATTGCCTCACACATCCCTCATGCGCTAATTTAATACGGAGCTTGCCACTCGCTCAGCTACCAAATAGGCCCTCCGGGGGTATGTTAAGATGAGATGCTCACAGTCCAATTCACTTGCTTGTAAACTGATTTTTGATCAATTTTAGTCAAATTGGATTTGTAAAGCAACGTTGATGCCCCAACTAGCAACGTTCTGGTTGAGCGAATATTCTTTTACTTACGAACTAACGTTGAGACAAACCAACGTAATAGAACAAGTCTTAGGATGTTGGAGGCCATACTCTGCATTCGCACGAATATGCATTTTGGAACAAATGCTGGACATAGTTTGTTATAACCATAGTCAGAACCATGTTGTAACCATGTTATAACAGAGAGAATGATAGACTTGGTTTATGCTTCAACATGATGTTCAACATCAAGCAACGACGAAGAAGATGATGTCATAGCTGTTATTGACGATTATCGAACATTTTAGTATATCATATATTTATGCTTTATTCATCTTCTGTCTATGCTAATTCTTACAATGATATATGTTTATCCTTCAAAACGCATAATTTTTGGTACCTTGTCTCAAGAAACAGTGGTAACACGATCTTCTCTGCAACTACTTTAATCGGAGAAACTTTCGCGGGAAGAAACTTTCGCGAGGCGAAAAAAACAAGAAATTTTTAGAATTAAATTTCGCGTCTTAGGCAAAATCGGATATTTAGCGAGAATAAACTTTCGCGAATTACAAGTCTCAACAAAAACTTTAAGCAGAAACCTTCAAGTACTTTTTATTCAAAGTGAAACTTTTTCATAAATTTTGCGAATTTCAAATTTTGAAATTTTTATCAAGAATAAACTTTCGCGCATTTCATATTTTAGAAAATTTCGTGCAATAAACTTTCGCGAGTTTTGGCCAAAAACGCGAAAATCGCGAACCTGCTCTTGGATGAACGAGAGTGCGAGTGGGAGGGACATTTGCCCACGTGTGGGAAAGGAAAGGAATAAACATATCTGAAATAAGCAATGCAGCAGCAAGAACTGGATTTAAAAAGACATGCCAGTATCCAGGTATGTGAGTATATATTACAAATAACCGTACCTAATTTACTTAGTCTCATTACAGTAACGATTTTACATTATCCGAAAACATGTACATACTATTTTCAAATATTTTTGCAGGCTTAACACGACCATAATAAATAGACAGGGAATTTCTTGTAACCATCTAGCAAACTAGGTAACTGAAATTTTTAAAGGAGATTCCATTTCTATGATGTTTAACTGTTAATTTAAGCCGGGGTAACATTCTGAAAAATTTGGGGTTATCACATGATCGATGACGTAATATCACGTGGTAAGTTTAAAAAAGTTTTCTTATTTATATAAACCAATTACTTTATCTGAAAGAGCTTGTCATCCTGAGCAAAAAAGTATATTACACCATGATTTGACTTCTGACAACGCTGTAAAATCCGTCTGAAACATATGTGACGTCATCAAAATGGCTGCCATGACGGTTTTCCAAATGTTTGTTTTATACATTTAACCACCAGAGCAACGGAAGTTTTAGAATGAAAATGGCTTCTTGGGGTAATTAAATATGCAGAAAAACATGAGGTGGGTATAAACTTGAAATTGGCTCAATTTCATCTAAACAGGGGGTCATTTGGGTCCAGATCCTTTGCGAGGTTGTTGATTAATATTTCTGTGAATACAATATAGATTCGGTTCTTGTGAGTAGTTTGAAAAGCTGAATCGCAAAGTAACTCACATCCATACTCTCCAAAATTTCTTGAATGACTCCGTCAGAGCACAGTCCTTTTGCAAAACTCTTAATTGTAGCAAACAAAACATGATGGGATTGCTCTCTACTCTCGCCTGGCTATCTATTACCAAAAATCATTGACTGATAGGCGCACTTCGGGCGCTGCATTCGCTACGCTCATGTCCTATTCTCCCCCCCCCCATTTACAATGCCTTTGAGCCACACACGTAGAAGCATCACCGTCCCATTTCCACCCATTTCCTTCGAAATTCAAATGCTCCATGTTTTCCTGGCAACATCTTACCCAATGAAATACTTGGTAGTGAACGTGCATGATGGCGTGTTCAACAGAATCTGGATCGGGAGGGAGAGATGATGATGATTTTGACTTCATTGCTTTATATAATCGGACTCTTTTGCGAGTAGGCGGATCCGTGTGTGCAATTTTTTGCCGCTATAGGCGGCTAAAAAAGACCCTTAATGGCGTTGATCCTTTTTCAAAAGATCACTCCAAACCTTATCGACGGCATCAAAATCGACCGGCTTGTTGTAAATGACATGTTGGGTGCAGCAAGCATTGGTGGAAAGATTTTTTCCGCTTTTTTTCAAGAGAGACTGGTAGCGGGGTCAGTCAGTTTCTTTGATCCTATTAAAAGAGTCAAGTTCAACACAGGCATTGTTAAAAAAAACAAGTAGGCGTCAGTTACCTCCGACCTTTACTAGGAAACCAAAAGAAGTTAGAAGAAAAGGCAAAAGAAATTATGACGAGATGAATGCAGATGAAGCTGATGCAGAATTAACTAATAGTGAGTCTGAGACCCCTAAGGCTAAGAAAAAGGAAAGATCGAGAACAACGGAAAAGGAATCGAAGAGTACGACGGGGATGTTGAACTGACATGTAGTGATGATTCATCCATGTGGAACATTTCGAGAGTGAGTGGGAAATTTCAGATTTCTCCTCAAGTGATGACTCTGGGGAAGAATGGATGCCCTTCTAGCTCACAGACTAGCATGACGATTGGTTTCTATTATTGTTTTGTTTTACATTCATATGTTTTGTTTGCTACAATTAAGAGTTTTGCAAAAGGACTGTGCTCTGACGGAGTCATTCAAGAAATTTTGGAGAGTATGGATGTGAGTTACTTTGCGATTCAGCTTTTCAAACTACTCACAAGAACCGAGTCTATATTGTATTCACAGAAATATTAATCAACAACCTCGCAAAGGATCTGGACCCAAATGACCCCCTGTTTAGATGAAATTGAGGCCAATTTCAAGTTTATATCCCACCTCATGTTTTTCTGCATATTTAATTACCCCAAGAAGCCATTTTCATTCTAAAACTTCCGTTGCTCTGGTGGTTAAATGTATAAAACAAACATTTGGAAAACCGTCATGGCAGCCATTTTGATGACGTCACATATGTTTCAGACGGATTTTACAGCGTTGTCAGAAGTCAAATCATATTGGTGTAATATACTTTTTTGCTCAGGATGACAAGCTCTTTCAGATAAAGTACTTGGTTTATATAAATAAGAAATTTTTTTATAAACTTACCACGTGATATTACGTCATCGATCATGTGATAACCCCAAATTTTCCAGAATGTTACCCCGGCTTAAATTAACAGTTAAACATCATAGAAATGGAATCCCCTTTGAAAATTTCAGTTACCCAGTTTGCTAGATGGTTACAAGAAATTCCCTGTCTAAAATGAAATGTCTTAGCCTAACTATATCTATGTCAACCAATGTCCACACTTGCCAGCCTCAATCAAGAAACAAAATCGTGTAATGGTGATTAGTAAAACATTTTCTATTAATTTTTTATTTTTGATATTATATGTGTGTTGAGTTATTCCAAACATGTTCTGGTGTTTTCATTCTTGTTGCAATGCTATTTGCATTTCCTTTCTTTACTGTTAATGAAAGTAAACAATTCTCCCTCAACATATTTTCAATTGGTATCTCCTTGTTTGCAAGATGTTACTGCAATTGATGGGGATTGTTGAAGGAGATACTACTTGATCCTTGTTAAATCCACATCCCCCTTGTTCCGTGTTGTTCCTTCTTAATCATTGTTGGTAGTTTCTTCTTCCTCTTGATGATATTAGCATTTTCAATTAAGCTTTCTTGTTACAAATTGTTAGTTCATTTGATGGGGATAATTTAAAGAGACATTTCTTTGAAACTTACCCAATGTATCTTCTTCTTCTTTCAATCCTATATTCCCTTTCGGTTGTTTTTCAATAGTTCATTTGATGGGAACAAATTAAAGAGACATTTCTTTGAAACTTACCCAATGTATCTTTCTCCTCTTTCAATCATATATTCCTTTTTTGAATGTTTTTGTATCTTTCTTTCTGATGGTGAGATTGAACATTTTTCACTTGGCATCTCCTTGTTTGCAAGATGTTACTGCAATTGATGGGGATTGTTGAAGGAGATACTTCTTGATCCTTGTTAAATCCACATCCCCCTTGTTCCATGTTGTTCCTTCTTAATCATTGTTGGTAGTTTTTCTTCCTCTTGATGATATTAGCATTTTCAATTAAGCTTTCTTGTTACAAATTGTTAGTTCATTTGATGGGGATAATTTAAAGAGACATTTCTTTGAAACTTACCCAATGTATCTTCTTCTTCTTTCAATCCTATATTCCCTTTCAGTTGTTTTTCAATAGTTCATTTGATGGGGATAAATTAAAGAGACATTTCTTTGAAACTTACCCAATGTATCTTTCTCCTCTTTCAATCATATATTCCTTTTTTGAATGTTTTCGTATCTTTCTTTCTGATGGTGAGATTGAACATTTTTCACTTGGCATCTCCTTGTTTGCAAGATGTTACTGCAATTGATGGGGATTGTTGAAGGAGATACTTCTTGATCCTTGTTAAATCCACATCCCCCTTGTTCCATGTTGTTCCTTCTTAATCATTGTTGGTAGTTTTTCTTCCTCTTGATGATATTAGCATTTTCAATTAAGCTTTCTTGTTAAAAATTGTTAGTTCATTTGATGGGGATAATTTAAAGAGACATTTCTTTGAAACTTACCCAATGTATCTTGTTCTTCTTTTAATCCTATATTCCCTTTCGGTTGTTTTTCAATTCTTCCTTTCTGATGATGAGATTCAACAATTTTCAATTGGTATCTCCTTGTTTGCAAGATGTTACTGTGATTGATGGGGATCGTTGAAAGAGGTACTTCTTGATCCTTGTTGAATCCACCTCTTCTTTGTTCCATGTTGTTCCTTCTTAATCATCGTTGGTACTTTCTTCTTCCTGTTGATGATATTATCCTGTTGATGCGAATAATATCTTCTTTTTCTTTTTTTTTCATTTACCTCAGTAATTGGAAGTTATGTTTGTCCGTTTGTAATTTTTTCAGTGTTATGTTTATTCTTTTTGTTTTAGATGCTTGAGTTATTCTTGATGCCTCATTAGGCCTAGCTTGTGTTAAAAGACTTGGAGCGTGAAAGGTTATTATAATTAATTTGTTTTTTTTCGGTGAGTCCACAGTTAATCATACCTGATTGCTTTTCATTGTGATGTGAATTAGCAATGTCCTTTGCAGCAGGGAGCGTACGGACAATGTATTGTCTCTACACTCCCTGTTTTGCCGTTTTCCTTCTTTTCTGTTTCTTTGAACTTGTCGCAAAGTTTCAATTTTCGCTTCGATATTTTTTCATCTAGTTTTTCATCTGACGTCATATTAGGGAACTGCGCATATTGGGGTACACGTTTATTTTTGGGGTACAAATAAAATATCAGCAACAATCGAAAGTAACAAACCACTGCAAGAACAGAAGAATAGATAGCGCTAAACAGCCATTAAACAAACTTAATGCATAGAAATTGGTTCAACGTCACATAAATCAATTTTTTATGTAATCTATGCTGCCATTTGTGTGCAAAAATAAGAAACAGAATAAGAAACACCTTGGGCTGAAATGATACAGAAAAATAAGAAACGTCAGGTTGAAACTGGAGCCTCTTATAAAAAACAAAGCGTGTATTCGGACAATGAAAATGTACACTTAGGCTGTATTGACCAGAAATATTGTTTAACTAGCCCTGGTACCCGTCGATACCGGGTTGAGATTTCGGCGAATGGCCTTTATTTAAGTAGATACTTTGTCAGGAAAAAATTAGCTCACGTACATGCTAGCCGATCGTACATTTTTATTCCGTTTCGGTATCCACTTCCTCAGCGCTCTGCACTTTGCGATTTAGTATGGTCCATTTCCTCAGCGCTTCGCGCCTCTTCGCGCTATATTAATGAACTGTGTACTTTGAATGAATATAAGATTTTAATTAACTTTTTTGAACTGTGTACTTCGAATTGAATCAAGAAGCATGTATCCCACAACCAGACAGATACAGACTGGTGATTTATTTGACGTCACAATAGATCTGAGAAATCGAAAATTCCGTCACATTTTATTTCAACTACCGGTTACTTTTCTGGCTTTACTCTTTAAATTCTAAACGTTTCGTAAAACATTTTTCGCTGAGGACACTCCCAGATAAATTCCGGTTACATAGATACCTTTCACTTTGCGATCTGTGGAGTGGTTCTTGAGTTATAAGCGGACATAGCCACAAACATACATACATACATACATACGTACATACAAACAGTTCTGTTTTATATATACTAGGGGTCATCACTCGCTTCGCTCGTTCGCCCCAGCCAGATAATACGAAGCCAACTGACCACCCACTGGGGAGGAATGCTACATGGCGCAACAGGGAGCAGTGGGGTGCCTGTCCATTAAACTTGGTTAAACCACACGTGCTCTAACCCGTGATTAGCTCGCTACGCTCGCTTGTGGTTGGCGCACTTCGTGCGCGGCATTTGCTTACGCTCATGCCCCTGTCAACCTCACATACAATGGGTTAGCTCGCTGCGCTTGCCTGTGGTTGGCGCACTTCGTGCGCGGCATTTGCTTACGCTCATGCCCCTGTCAACCTCACGTACAATGGGTTAGCTCGCTGCGCTCGCCTGTCCATCCATTATCAAAAAGCACTGACTGATAGGGTGCACTTCGTGCGCGGCATTTGCTTACGCTCATGCCTCTGCCTACTCCTTTTACAACAGCTTGGCTCGCTTCGCTCGCCTGATAATCCCTTATCATTATTTGTTGATTGGCTTGTTTACATTAGGCCTAAGCATCGCAACTGTTCTCGTGAAGTCGCAAAAGTCGTATAATCTGGTTGGCGCACTTCGTGCGCTGCATTCGCTTACGCTCATGCTCCTTTCAACCCCACCTACAATGGGTTAGCTCGCTGCGCTCGCCTGTGGTTGGCGCACTTCGTGCGCTGCATTCGCTTACGCTCATGCCCCTTTCAACCCCACTTGCAATGGGTTAGCTCGCTGCGCTCGCCTATGGTTGGCGCACTTCGTGCGCTGCATTCGCTTACGCTCATGCCCCTTTCAACCCCACTTACAATGGGTTAGCTCGCTGCGCTCGCCTATGGTTGGCGCACTTCGTGTGCTGCATTCGCTTATGCTCATGCCCCTTTCAACCCCACTTACAATGAGTTAGCTCGCTGCGCTCGCCTGTGGTCGGCGCACTTCGTGCGCTGCATTCGCTTACGCTCATGCCCCTTTCAACCCCACCTACAATGGGTTAGCTCGCTGCGCTCGCCTGTGGTTGGCGCACTTCGTGCGCTGCATTCGCTTTGCTCATTGCCCCTTTCAATCCCACGTACAATGGGTTAGCTCGCTGCGCTCGCCTGTCTATCTGTTATCAAGAAACATTGACTGATTTGTTTTAAAAACTTTGACTTTGTTTACATTAGGCCTAAGCGTCACAGTATGCCGAAGCAACAATGGCGGTCGTACAAAAACTAAAACTATCTCACTCAAAAAACAAAACAAAACTATCACCTGTGTTCTCAATTGTCTTCTGTAATTTTCCAGAGGTCTCTCAAACAATTAGCAAGGCTTTACAAAGTTAATTCAGGTCGTAAAACACTTTGAAAGGTGCCCAGTTATCCTTTGTGTTGAAAACAAAAAACACGCGTCTTCTCCAAAAGTACCTGCTGTTCAACCCGAGGGCTAATTTGCATGATAACGAAAAACGCGTGACTTTTCACGTGAAGTCACGAAAGAGCCAATCAAATTGCAGCAAAAGGCGAAACGCGTCACGTGAAGAGCGAACGCTTTCTTCGAAATTGGAGTTCGCGACGCGAATTTGGAAGTTTCGCCAGCGTAAACCGTCGTTTTTTCGTGATAGCACAATTAGTAGGATAATTAATGGAATAACTCAAAAATTCTTTTAAAATAGGCTTCCAAAAATAGATAACTTTTGCCTACTCCAGAAACGGAGCCTTTCCATGCAAGTCTCAACCTTGTGCGCCCCCATTGAAAAAAGCCTTTTTGATTACACGGTTCGCCGTTTCGGCCCATTGTTTTGAGGCGTTCGACCTATTGTTTCGGGTCGAATCTATTGTTTTTGGCAAGAAAGTGCGTCATCACGTGACCTCCGCAGAATATATATATTAGATATGTGAAATCCCAAGGCCTACACGTATTTATATGCATGCAATCTGTATAAAGCGTGACTTTTATCCGCTGTTTTTTGCTATGACCTGGCCACGATGTAGCTACAAGGTTCCGTAAGAGGTTTGATTCATTTTGCACGCATTGTTCATCCCCTGGTCCCCCTGACATTTTTGTCTGGAAAGATGGTCTTTTTAAACATAGACAAGATTATTTTTACTCGATGATCAAAGGGGTCTTTCTGAGGGAACAAGATTGTTTGAAGGGATTGGGGGGTTTGCGGGTTAATAGTTTTTTTGTAACCTCACAAGTCTACCAAGGAATTTTCTCCCCTTTTCAACAATTTTTTAAAAATTTACATAGACATAGGTTTCTGGCGGGAAGTATCACATGCTTTGCTACTGCGCACTCACTTTGCGCACTCAATTTATATATGTGAGCAATTTAGACCCTATAAATGAAGCAATTTAGACTCTATAAATGAAGCAATTTAGACCCTATAAGTGAAACAATTTAGACCCTATAAAGAGTAATTTTAAGGAGTAAATTTCAAAATACATCCTATATATTTAACGCAACCGTATAAATGTAATATAACAGTTTTGTCCACTATGGCGGGGGATATAAACTTACCAGATACTATCCAATTTAAACTTATTCTTGATCATGTTACTTACTGATGTTACGTTCTTACAATATCACCGCAAATATGTTTTCTTATTGTTTATTGAACCATTAGAAAGTGCTTTGCTACTGTTTTTTACTACAGACACAAACTTCAAAGGACTTTAGCAATCACTTCACAATTTTATTAACCATATTTACCTTTCCCGATTCTATCCCTAAAGACGGGCGCAATTCGAATGCTTTCAATAATTTTGTTCTATTTCGTTTCACTGTTGTATTCATCTGAGTTATCACCCAACTCATTATTATATATCGTAATTACATACGAAAGTATTATACGACAAAAAGCATCACATGCAAAAGGTCTGTAACTTACTATAGCCTTATGTTTGCTTTTCAGGTTTACCTGTGGTAGCCTCGTTATCTTGTTTAGCCTCGCTGGAAACTTACAAAGTCAAGGGGTCATCCCCTTCATTGTAAATGCAGCCTTTATCAGAGTATGCAGTGAAATCCTTATGGACAATTTCATTCGTATGGCTTTGATTCATGTTAGTACTTATTAACTTAGATTTCTTGTTGTTAAATCTTTAAAAATTAAAATGAGCAGGAGTATGGCACGCCGTATGTAGCATTATTCAAAAACTTTCATTCAATGTTCAAAAACTTTCATTCAATGTTCAAAAACTTTCATTCAATGTTCAAAATCTTTCATTCAATGTTCAAAATCGTTCATTCAATGTTCAAAATTGTTCATTCAATGTTCAAAATCGTTCATTCAATGTTCAAAATCGTTCATTCAATGTTCAAAACTTTCATTCAATGTTCAAAATACTCATTCAAAGTTCAAACACTTCATTGATTCAAATTCTTTCAAATTTCAATGTTCAATCGAAATTCTTTCAAATTTCAATGGTATGAATTTCCTGGGTTATTTTGTCACCTTTACGAAGGGTATACTTTTGTAAACTTTTTTGAGACAGAGGATGGTTGAGAGAAACGTATTTTCTGTTAGAAACTAAGAATTTGAGCCAATAATGAAAGTCTGTTAACTATCATACCGAAAATCCTTGAGTATGCCCCCGGGGTATTATTTGTAAAAATGGATTTTTGGCCTTATTCGAGGGGAAGGCTTATTCGAGGGGGCTTATTCGAGGATGTACGGTATTTGGAGTACTCAGAGTTTCTTACGAGTTTCACAGCAGTCTTCTTTGTTTCCAAAGTTTTTTGAGGCCTGTCCATTGTTTTGACCAAAATACTTCAGCAACTTTCAAGCAATGTACACGGGAAACAAGCAGGGGCGGATCCAGCCTGAACTTGAGGGAAGGGCAACTTGGAGAAAGGGTGCCGAAGGAAGGCTGGGGGGAGCAAGCAAGAGGCACTAGAGGAGCTTCGGTATTCTACCAAATAGCTTGGCTTCTTTGCTTAATTGTGTCTGTATTATGTCTTTTCTTACGTTCTGTCTGAGACAGACTGAAAAAATAGATGAGTGCCATTAATTGGGGCGAATTTCATGCCAAAGGGGGCACCAAGGACAGTTATCTTCGCCCCCCAAATCCGCCACTGGAAACAAGAGAAAATAAATAAGAAAATGCGAAATCAAGTTACTATTTTTGGAAGAAACGCTGAGATCCAATTGAATAATTATAAAAACGAAAGTGGCACACCTATCAAAAATTTAGCCGTGAACCCCCTGCAGGGACGTAAGAATCGGGGCATTTGGGCATGTCCCCCTAGATTTTGCAATTACAATGAAAAAGTTCCCTTTTTGTTTCTGGAAGTGGAAACGTGATCAGTCAATTTTCAGGATTTTAAGAGCCTCTGCGGAGGATGCGGGCGGAATGGTCCGATCCTTGAATGAATGAGGTTTTGAACATTGAATGAGGTTTTGAACATTGAATGAAGGTTTTTGAACATTGAATGAAGGTTTTTGAACATTGAATGAAAGTTTTTGAACATTGAATGAAAGTTTGAACATTGAATGAAGGTTTTTGAACATTGAATGAAAGTTTTTGAACATTGAATGAAGGTTTCTGAACATTGAATGAAAGTTTTTGAACATTGAATAAAAGTTTGAACATTGAATGAAGGTTTTTGAACATTGAATGAAAGTTTTTGAATATTGAATGAAGGTTTTTGAACATTGAATGAAAGTTTTTGAACATTGAATAAAAGTTTGAACATTGAATGAAGGTTTTTGAACATTGAATGAAAGTTTTTGGAACATTGAATGAAAGTTTTTGAACATTGAATGAAAGTTTGAACATTGAATGAAAGTTTGAACATTGAATGAAGGTTTTGAACATTGAATGAAAGTTTTTGAACATTGAATGAAGGTTTTTGAACATTGAATGAAAGTTTTGAACATTGAATGAAAGTTTGAACATTGAATGAAGGTTTTTGAACATTGAATGAAAGTTTTTGAACATTGAATGAAGGTTTTTGAACATTGAATGAAAGTTTTTGAACATTGAATGAAAGTTTTTTGAACTTGAATGAAAGTTTTTGAACATTGAATGAAGGTTTTTGAACATTGAACATTGAATGAAGTTTTTGAACATTGAATGAAGGTTTTTGAACATTGAATGAAGGTTTTTGAACATTGAATGAAAGTTTGAACATTGAATGAAGGTTTTTGAACATTGAATGAAAGTTTTTGAACATTGAATGAAAGTTTGAACATTGAATGAAGGTTTTTGAACATTGAATGAAAGTTTTTGAACATTGAATGAAGGTTTTTGAACATTGAATGAAAGTTTTTGAACATTGAATGAAAGTTTGAACATTGAATGAACGATTTTGAACAATAAGTGAATATTTTGAATTTTGCAACAAATGGCATGCAATACAGGAGCTAACTATTCGTTTTCTTTAGCTGAATGGTGAAATAAAAATATGGCAAAGAAAAGTACAGCTGGGAAGCGTCTTAATTTATTATTATTATCAGTTAGTATAGAAGTTAGCGATAGAATTGGGAAAAGTAAATGTGGTTAATAAAATTGTAAAGTGATTGTTAAAGTCCTTTGAAGTTTGTGTCTGTTAAAGAAAAAGAGTAGCAAAGCAAGCACTTTCTAATGGCTGAATAAACAATGAAAAATAAAAGAAAATAAAAGAACGTTTTTATAAAAGAAACTGCTTTATAAGAAACTCACTGGTAAAAGGCCAAAAAATTCAACAAACTTCCACTGGTAAATGAAAATCGCTAAAAACTTTTCAATTTTCTGAACCTTTGCTTTCAATAATTTTGCTCTAGTTCATTTCACTGTTGTATTCATCTGAATTATCTCCCAACTCTACACCCTGCAAGGCCATTGTTAAATTTTGTGATATTCGAAATTCCATTTCCTTTACTCGTTTTAAGCCTTTTTTGTGGAAAACTTAGTTTTAAATTGTTTCGAAGACGTGTTTACCAACACTGGTCAGTTCGCGTTAGACTGTTAACATGCAGATATGAATTAAAGTTTTAAATTTTGGAGTGAAAATGAATGTTTATGCTGATCAAAGTGAAGCAGCACAAATTTCTGGTATGTTCTTTTTCATTTGCTGTGAATTACGTCGCAATGCTGCCAGGGAAGGTTGACCTGCCCATGGGTCTTTGCGGGTGTTTTATAAATTGCTTATGCACCAGGAGAAGTCTTGGGAATTTAACAAATTTACAAAACATTATTAAGTATTTATTTATTTTCATTCTCATCTCCAATTTCTCTCTTCTGTAACCTCTGGTTAGATTTTAATGCCTTAGTGGCTTAGAAAATTATCTCTAATTTGTTTTCAAGCAATTTTAACAAGATTATCGCCAAATACCTCTGGGTTAGATTGAAAACTTGAAAACGGATCGATCTCGAAACAAAAGAAACATGTTTGTAATCACGCGATGCAACTTCTCGAGAAAAAATTGTCGATTTGAGTTTTCTTTCATCAAAAGATGCCATCTTTAAAAAATTGACTTCTTTTGATAATCCACTGTTTGAATTATTCTCATTAGGAGGTAAAAGGATTTGTGCGAATCTTTTGTTTTAATTTGCGGTAGTCTTTACATGAAAAGTATTGATAAACTTATCGGAGCACTCAAGTGTTTTTCAAAGCCTAGGCCGTTGTGATATTCTGAGTTCTGAATCACCGAAGTCAGGTTGCTTTCCACGTTTACAGCTCATCGCTGAATTGGAATAGTTTTCACTTGTTCTGCATAAGTTTGCAAAGTTTTTATTTTAAAATGGCGACCAAGGGAAGATTCGCGGGCAGTTTACGTCAGCAACATCGAAGATCAATAATATCACCAAAGAAACAATTTTCTCATAAAGAAATATCTGTCCTTCTTTCCTCCGGTGGTATGTTGTCTTTGCTCATATTTTCGATTTTTGCTAGAATTAATTAAGATATTTGGCTCTTTGTCATATTTTCAAAGTTTTGGGTTGAAATTGCAAATGTCGATTTCCCAATAATGTCTTCATTTCTTTTTATGAGAGCATCTCAATATGGCTAAACTTTAAATCGTCTTTCATTCTTCAATTTTTAAAAAAATGTTCTTTAGAATGTTCTTAACATTTAAATATTCTTTGACTTACATTCACAAAGATTTACAATGTTTTTTACATAGCCGTAAAATTTAACAAAATTGTATAAAATTAGTCTTGTTGACTTAAATTAATTGGTCGTTTCGTGTTGTTAATTGTGATCAGATCAGCGATTGCATAAATTTAAGGTCTTCTGAATAAGATATAATATATGTGAATAACATATTCTATTAATAAGATACCATATAAGATACCCACATATTAGATATTCTATTTTTTGGATTTTGTTTCAGAAACTTTCACCCCGACGGGGAACTTTGAGAAGGATTTCACGGAACCATGCCAACGCAACGACCTCGCACCCATCAGGGTGACGCCACGCCCCCACAGACCTTCATCCCCTTTGCTGTTACCCCCAGAAACAAGTATGAGCAAAGGAAAGGATTCTAAAGAGGGTAAGCAAATGTTTTCATGTTCTGCCCCCTGAAATTGTTTCTCATTTCTATGATATCTCAAGAGAGGCGTTGTGATGTTAGAAGTTACTGACTATTTTGCAAGCTATCAACTGCTCAGGTTATAGCCTTGTTTGTGCTGTTTAATGCTCCATTTATGCTCGATCTTTGAAACCCATGCTTTTGTATACGATAGAGTAAGCAAACATACCTTATTGGCCTCATTGAATGGCCCCACCCCGAATGAGGTCCGCAATTGAGAACGAATTGCTTTAAAGAGCATTGCCCCTGAATGGTTACCACATAATCTAGCCGTAAGTGGATGCCATGCTTATCAAAATAGTTACCTTACTGCAGAATTATTTGTTGTCTTGCTACAAACCAACTTCAGATCTTGCGTCAGACATTCTAATTTAACTATTAGAAGAAGTTCTTGTTATAACTCATAAAGAAGGGGTATTTTTAAACAGCATTACACTTCAATTATCCCCCTATTTAAAGCTTTGCTACTTAAAAGAGTGTCCATGCGTTCAATCGAGTAAATATGGCATGTTTAGCTATGATTCATCTATGCTCACCTTTAGACGTTCATCCCTTGTGAACACAGACTAAGAACGCTTGTGGATCTATCTATCAACTTACAACGTCTTGAACTATAGTTTCGCATGTGATATATTCATTGCCCCATCTTTACTCGGCCTTAGAAACCCACACCTTGTAATGATAGAACAAGCATGCGTGTGCATCTATCAACTTTCAACTGCTCAGGTTAAGGCCTTGTTGTGCTTCATTGATGCTCGATCTTTGAAATCCATGCTTTGTATACGATAGAGTAAGCAAACGTACCGTATTTACCCCATTGAATGCCCCCTACCCCGAATGAGATCCGCATTTGAGATCGAATTTCTATGGACAGCATTGCCCCCGAATGGTTACTACACAATCTATTTGTGGGTGCCATGCTTAATCAAAATAGTTACCTTACTGCAGAATTATTTGTTGCCTTGCTGCAAACCAACTTCAGATCTTGCTTCAGCGTACTTAAAAACACTCTTGGTCAGCCAACTTCAGATCTTAAGTCTGTGTACTTAAAAACACTCTTATTCGGCCAACTCCGGATTATAAGTCAGACACTGTTATTTAACTATTAGAGGTTCTTGTTATAACTCACAAACGTGAATAGTTGTGAGTCTATCAACCTACAACTGCTTGAATTATAGCCTCGTGTGTGATATATTCAATGATTCATCTATGTTCAACTTTAGACGTTCATCCCTTGTGAACACAGACCAAGAATGCTCGTGCATTTATCAACTTACAACGTCTTGAATTATAGCCTTGTGCGAGCTATATTCAATGCTTTTTCACGTTCATGTGTTACGATGCTGCTTTGCATTAATTTCAGATCGGAATGGAAGTCATCAAAATCACCAGCCTCTTCCTGATGTTGTCAAGCCGAGCGATGACAGGCTGGGTAAGGTACAGCCTTCCATTTACCTCACAAAGGATAAATTCGAATACTTCCAGACTTGTATTCATATCGAAACCGAGGATGAAGGGAATAAAACTTTTTTGAAGGAATTGTACATCAAGGGTAAGATCAAAGAGGTTAAATCTCTGACCCTTTTTTTCCTTGTAGGAAATTTGTATATAGCAAACTTAACTTCTGGTCCTTTGTTGAACTGCTTCATAGTATACAACTCACCCTCATATAACAAACTTCACTGTATATAGCAAACTAAACATCTGGTCTCTTTTTGAACTGCTTCATGGTACACAATTCACCCTGATATAAGAAACTTCATTTTGTATAGCAAACTAAGCTTCTTGACTGTTGTTGATTTAGTTCATACAGTAAGATGCTGATAACTCAAACCTCCAAGGGACCAATGAAAATGGTTCGAGTTAACGAATGTTCGAGTTATCAAGGGTTACAAAGTAGTTGCAAAGTTTTCAAGGAGAAGAGAAATTGCTTTGAGTTATCCGTGGCTCAAGTCATCGGGATTTTACTGTATACAATTAGCATGCTTCCACGACATCTATCGACGCTTTATAGTCGAAAATTTGTAGGAATAGCCAACCTTTGTCGCAGAACACTAGGAATCTATAAACAAATATGAAGATTTTAATTAGTTATCTTATTATTTCAAGGTTGGAAAGTTGAGGCGAAAATAATCGAAATTTTTTCGATAACATTTCCAAAGCAGGAGAGACTGTCTTCAGTCAGGTAAGAACCCATTTCATAAATCAATGCTTCAACTCCCTCCCCCTTTTACAAACATATGCAGCAAAAACCCGCATATAAGAATAACCCATTTTTAAGAACCTACCGATTGAAATCTCAATATCTTAATAACAATAATTTTGGCAAACACTGTTGCATAGTGCTCAATACACATATTCTGCATCTGATGAATCTGATGATGACGATGAATCTAAAGACGACAGTTGTAGTTCTCTTTGCCTCTGGATTAACTTCGCAAAACTCGAACCTTTTCCCCGAGGTGTTATATATTCTCTCATTAACATTGGTGACAGCAACTGTTTTTGCATTAGTCGGAATATATATCTCACTTTCCTTCACTTTAGCTTCGTTTGCTTCATTCGGGAACACTATGTCTGCTAGATTGAAATCCGCAAACACACCCGCTGGCGGTGTATGCAGCTCATCTATTAGCGGTAGTAGCATATCATCAAACAAATTTGCTACTGCATTATTATCTTCAACCTTTCGGTTCGTTATATTTGTCTCCTCAACGACAAATAAATTGGGATCCGCATTCGATTCTGGTGTATTTGTAATAGTTTTTGAGGCAACTCTGGCTATAGGGCTCACGGTTTTCGTTTTTACTTTACTGTTGTTACTTAACATTTTCAACTTACATCTCGATAGATCAAGATTCTTTCGTAGATCCCTCGGAGTTTCCTTTACCTCTATCTCATTATTTTCATACGTTGCTTCGTCTACTTTAATTCTCTTACTTGCATTTACAAGCTTCTTCTCTATTGCCTTAAACGGCCTTCTCTTACTCTCTATTTTCGAGTACTCTACATTTTCCTTCAGTTTAATCACAGCAAAATCAGTATTAGCATAGAAATATTTCATTTTCTCTAACTGACTTGCGTTCAGAAACATAATTTTTATTAAAACCATTTGCATTTCCACAAACTTTCTCTTACGCATACTTGCAATTAACTCATTTCTATAATATCTTAAGAGCTGTTCTTCATCTACACTCTTACGACAACACATCAACATTATCTCTTTTACTTTAATCGCATACGGTAATTTTACGAATTTATCAATACAGACCGTAAATCCCATTTTCACTCTGAGTTCAGCAAATGATTTCTTTATTTCTTTATCGACGAAAAAAGCAAGACAAAGCAGGTTTGTTCTTGAATTTTATTTGCAATGACTTGCTTTTAGGATTAGGTTTTTAAATTATTCTTCTTTTAAGTCTTTTTATATTTTTGTGATTTTTAGCAATATGCGCGTGTACATCTACAAGAAAGCGAAAGACGTGCCCGCAGGCTACTATATCCTCTGCCTCACGAAGGCAGAGGAACTGCAGTGCAGTGCACCTTCTCTGGTGCACAGCGATGAAATCGAAGAGATGTGGAAGAATGAGGCCACGAAAGAGAAATTTAATGGAATGGCCAAACAAATGAAGCAAGACGTCCGACGGAAAGGATCGGCGAGACTCGTCGTGGATTGGAGGAGCGAAGCGAGGTATGAAGCAGTCGCCAACAGATTTGCTAGTGCGAAGGCCACATAAGAGTGGCTGAATCAGCAAGCGAGTGACGATGGTGATATAGATGACATGAGACTTTTTGAAGACATGTGGGTCAATGACCATTTTTAAATATTTACTTTTTTTTCTTATATTTTATATACAAAGCTTTAATATTTTACATAAAATTTGCATTTTTTTAATTACACTTAATCTGACACCATATATTTGTCTATTCTACTGTGCTTGACAAAAGCACAGGAACAACAATGCACTGTACATTCTCTGGTGCACACTCATGAAATAGAAGAGATGTGGAAAAACCAAAGCACCAAAGAGAAGTTTAATGGTATGGCCAAGCAACTCAAAGAAGAAATTAGAGCAAAGGCATCGGCGAGACTTGTCATTGAGTGTACAACGAATGCCCGTTACGAAGCCGTCTCAAACAGATTCGCCAGTGCCAAGGCGACAGAAGAGTTGCTGAACGAAATAGATGATATAGAAATAGATGACATGAGACTTTTCGAAGATATGCTCGTAAATGACCATTTTTAAAACTTTACTTTTTTTCTTATATTTTATCAAAAACTTATGTTTCATATACAAAAGTTTAATATTTTACATAAAATCTGAAATTTGAAATCACACTTAATTTGATATAATATATTCGTCTATTCTACTGTGCATTCTATAAAAATTTAATTATTTTTAACAAATCCGGGTTCTTTCGTCAAAGTTTTCAAATTCAACATTTGCGCTGAGCCGTGGGCTATATTTTTAAAGCTTTTAGGTTTTTCAAAGGATGCGCTTCCAGGTGATTTTATAGTAAAAAACTGCTCTTCACTTTCTTTCCTTTGACGCTGATTTATTATCTTAAAGTTAATTCTCTTTAACATAGGCCAATCCAAAATATCGTCATATTCTCCTTTATAAACAACAATATATAGGCTCACGCTATTTCCATGTCCTATCCCATCCCCGTTCAAATAAAGTCTCATTCCCATTCTATATCCAAACTTATCAGTTAAAAATGTTGGACTGAACAGTGAATTCCCATATCTAATTGCTTTACTTCGCTCTTCTTTCAAATTCTCTATCTTCCATATCAATCGCCCGTTATCTGCTCCTGATTCTTCTAATGTCAATAATCTTTTTTCTTGTGCTGACAATTTTTAATCTATTGCTCTTTGTTCATCTTCGCAATTCATACATCATACTCAAATCATATTGAACTGACTTCTTCTTTCTTTCTTTCTCTATGTCTTCAACTTTCATCGATATACTACTCATCTGCTCCAATAACTCATTCAACATCTCATTATCTCTTTTAACAGGTTCTTTCAACTCTTCTAGTTCTTTTATGTTCTCGTACACTCCGTTAGGCCCCACTTTTCCAGTGACCGGAAAGCCAGCTTGTTCAACATCTCGCTGCCATACCAAATTTTCAATTTTTCGATCAAGATTTCTTATTTTGTCATCGCGCGTTAAACGTAATAAGTCTGGACACTCCATCTTGATCAATTAGTTTATTTCCTCTTGTTCATCCTTTTTAACTATTTTATCTAACTCTTTTATTAATTCACCAAATTCGACTTGACGTCTAACTTCTAACTTCTCAATTTCCTCTTCTACACTTCCCAATTTATCTGTTTCATAACCTTCGATGGATGTTATTTTTGCAATTTCACACTCCCTTCACCATCTTAACTTTGCTAACTGCACATCTATATCTCGTATTTTCTTCGGTTCCATATCTGACTCCCTCATTCTTTCTCGTTCTTTTCATCTCTTTTTTATCACTCTTTTTTATTTAACACTTCAAATTTCTTGTGCTCGACGCTTTTTTACCACATTTCACAACATGACTTTGATATCTGTTGCATTGCAAAAAATTATACCAGTTGAATACAAATACCCATATAAACAAAAATATCACTAACCATTTGGTAATTGTCAAACATCCTATATTTGAATTCATTATTTCAATTGCCCATTGGTATTTTATCGGTAATGAAGGACATGAAGGACACACTGTTTCATTTAAGATATTCACTTTCTATCTTATCAATCTCCAATGCACGTTTCTTTATGTTCATCAAATAGATTAAAATCGATCAATGTCATGGAAGTTTATTACTTCCATTTTAACGATACAATTTTGTCTTCAGATTTGTTTTTCAACATTATTTCCAACAACGAAGCTACGTTTACTTTTTCTTTCTTACGTTCCATCCATATATAAATAACATCTATCATCACAGGCCCAAGACCACAATTTATTTATGGAAATTTATTATTTATTTATAATTTATGGAAATGTTCCAAGACTACACTTGCCTAAATGCTATCAGGTTGCGTGGAAAAAATTTTCCAGGGCGGAGCGCTGGCAGGGGTCCAGGGGGCGGAGCCCCCGGCAGCTCATGAGATTTTGCCATTCCTAAGCTCTTAAATTGGCTTAGGATGCTGAAAATTCTCTATCTGCACAGTGATATAAAGTAGTCATGGGAATGGTATTTGTTAAGAATTTGCTGCAAGTACTGATCAAGCTGCAGAATGTGGCAATGCTGCCACGATCCTGAACGCCATCCATTCATTTTTAATTTCCAAGACCACATTCTGGATTTCCAAGACCACAAAATGTGGGAAAACCCACACTAAATTAGGCCCTGTATCATCATATTACATTCCACCTCAATTTTATTTTCAGTATGTTCATATTCTATCATCTGCAAATACATATCCACCATTTCAATATCATTCTCTTTGCATAACATTCCTCTCGCCATACCAATCCTTAAACTCTACCCTAAGTCAACTACATATTTTTCTATCACTTCTGCTATATCATGTCGTTCTATCTTCTTCAAACGATCACACATTTTTTCCATGACATGAATGGAATATTCATATCCATAACCAACAACAACCACGAAGCACATCTCCAATTTTCATTTCCACCATTCTTTTTAATAGTTTCCAAATTATCAATTTCTTCATCAAATTCTTCTCTCAATTCATTATACATTTTTTCATAATCTACTCCAATCATCTTTACCACTTTTATGAACAATTTATACCATTTATAAAGTTCTGTTGGATCAATTTCATCTTTCTCAAATTTCCTTACTGCTTCAACGCATTCACTTGCACTTAATTCCTCCATCCTAAAACTTCACCTCACCTTTCTTTTACCTTTTTATTACAGCTCTTTTTTAATTTAATCACAAACCATTATCTTTCAAATTTTCCCTCACACAATTTCAATCCATAATCCTTTTCCTCAAACATTTAATATTCAATCCCAATCCGACCTTTGAACCATTAAAAAGAGGTCATTAAACATTAAAAAGAGGTTCCATCTGGCTCTGTCTCTGGCTCTGCCATTCTCCACTCAACTATTACGCGTTCAGCCCATCAACCGGGCAGGAAAGGTAAAAATGGTGCGTCTCTTGATGGAAGGCCTGCAGATCCGGCCACTCAGAGCTCGTCAGTTAACCTCAATAACATCAGGTAATGTGAGGTCTGACTATCACGATCCGGGCTCTCGGCTTGCTGCGGAAACCTCTTCGAATGCCTCCTTGACTGGTTCCGATTTCAGAAGCTTGAACTCATTAGCGGGTTTCACGCCCCTACTCCCTTCTTAATCTCATTCCGCTACTTCTCAATTCTTTGGGTTTTATCTGAGTATTGGACAGTACAGGCACAATGCAGCAAATTGGATGTATTCTCCCTGAGTATTTTCTACCAGTACATATTGGGTTATTGTCTTTCAGACTATAGCCGACGAAGCACTCTCCATATCTTAGCCAGTTTGAGAGTAGAACAATGGCCTGCGGTGACGATAGGTTACTATTTAAACTTTCTATCATACATGAAATGGGTACTGAACAATTCAAATTTTGAAATAGACGCAAAAATGACTCACAAGGAAACGAATTACATTAAACAGGTCCTACTGATCACGTTGAGACAATTCCCAGCTCTCTGGGAGCAATGGTTCAAATTTTGGTGCACCCAGATCTCCCGCTGATAGCTATTTAAACTTCCTATCATACATGAAATGGGTACTGAACAATTCAAATTTTGAAATAGACTCAAAAATGACTCACAAGGAGTCGAGTTATACTAAATAGGTCCTACTGATCACGTTGAGACAATTCCCAGCTCCCAAGAGTAATGGTTCAAATTTTAGTGGACCCAGATCTCCCACGGATAACCATTTAAACCTTATATCATACATGAAATAGGTGCTGAAAAATTCAAATTTTGAAAGAGACAACAAATATCCTTAAAGAATTAAGAGTATTTTAAGACGCATGCGTATTATACTTGATATTTCGACAGTCCCGCATTTAAAGTGTGAACGGAAACCCTCTTTGACTCCATTTGACAGCAAAGAGGGTTGGTGACTCTTGCTTGTGCAAAATGCCACTGGGGGAATTTTAAGTTATTTTCGTTTTGATATTTCTTGCTCCAACACCTCCATTGGCAAAGCGAGGAAAGAGGGTGAGCTTTAGTGGCTGCTCGGCACGTAGCATAGGTTCCCCCGGGGAAGATAGGGTTTCGCCGTTCTTTGGCGAAATTTTATTGGAACCGGTTTATTTTCAGATTTACTTTTTCAAGTTTTCACAATTATTTTTACTTCAATTGAACTATGTTGAAATTAATTGTTGAAAGCAAGACCGAAATTTTTCAAAGAAGTAATCTTCAAGAGCCTAAGTTTCTCAAGTGGAAGTTTCGGCACACTCAACAGAAAGTGTTAATAAGTCTGACTCTATTTGTTACCAAAACTACCCTCTAAATTTCTTGATGGGGCACATGTGGGGGTTCCGATAGTACGCATGCGTTTTTCAAATTGCTTTCAATGTCAAACGACATCGAGCCCATCTCCCAGCGGTATCTACGCTCTTCCACTTCTCTGATTGGTTCATGTGGCGCACGAGAAGATTGGTATTTCCGGTCAATATGTGAATGAGATTGCCAAATATGGTCTTTAGATAATGTTTCCGGTACCCTGTATGCTTTGCTGAGCCAGCGGGAGTATAAAAGCTCAGCCACGTGAAGTTTGAGGCCTTTGATCTTGGTTTGTGGAGAGGAAGAATATCTGGATTACTTGGAAGGAATGTCGAAGAAGAACAACGAAGAAAAACATGGAAGCTGATGCAACGTAACGCTGGTCAAGCTTCATTGGTGGCTTAACTGAAGCATCTCCCATTTCTGGGTTTTTGTATCCAAATGATGATACTCTTGCTACTTGTTAGGGCCCAATTTAACACCTCCAAAGAACATTAATTGTAAGGCCCCTAGCAAGTAAATCCAATAAATAAGAATTTTTCAGTGTAGTAGAATCAGTTGTCTGATGATCGCATGAATGCGTAAAACTCCGAGTAACAACAAAGATATGTTTTTTTTGTTCTGAGTCTATCTCTGTGTATATTGCTCTGCCCATAGCATCAAGCACTTTTTATCTAGAATGGACAAACGAAATGTAATATCTTTTAATAATTTTTTCTATGCTGGTATACAATTAGCAAAGGGTGCCTAAAAAATTTACAATCAAGTATCATAGTCGCTCAGGAGCAAGCCCCTAAAGGAAAGCTAAGATTCACGATACTGTTTTGTTTCTGTTAAATAAGTCCACTTTAAAAAATTTTTAAAGTGGACTTAGCACTCACAAATTTTATTGCATGTTCATGTTAATCTATGTTCATGCACATTCAATGTCTGCTGCGAGGTCTAGGCATAGCTAGGCCCAAGGTTTTCGGCGTAAGGATCATAGTAGCAAAAACAGCTTGCAGTAATTTGCATTTAAATCGAATTTTACTTACCGTGTCCACAATTTTGACAGAATCTATCAGTTTCTCCCAACTTTTCTCCACATTGAACACAAAACATTTCTTCCACACAACGCTTCCTCCACCTTTAACATTTCCAGACAACGCCTCCTTCACATCTTCACATGCTCTTTTCTAATTTGCCGTGACCTTTTTTAATTTGCCGTGGCTTTTTTTATTTGCCGTGGCCTTTTTTAATTTGCCGTGACCTTTTTTAATTTGCCGTGGCTTTTTTATTTGCCGTGGCCTTTTTTAATTTGCCGTGACCTTTTTTAAATTGCCGTGGCTTTTTTTAATTGTGCACTTGGCTTTTTAAATTGGTATTTCGTTTCAAAATTATGCACTTCCTTTTATAAACGTGATTTTAGCTTTTTATTTGTGTGTTTCTGTTTTTAATTGTGCGTTTTCTTTTCTAATTGTGCGCTTGGCTTTTTAATTGTGCGCGTCCTTCTTTAATTGTGCGTGACAGTTATGGGCCACCGTACCGGTCAAAGCGATGTTGATACTTTGCCATCTCGTTGACGGTGTTTAGAATAGAAGTTGTGGAAATATTCAAAGCATGGCTATGTCTGGATGGGCTGACCTAAAGTTTACATTTAAAGCTTCTAGCGTGATTCGAAAAGTAAATTCAAAAGTTTTTACCAGTTTCTAAATAAGTATGTCATGTGGAAACCTGTCTATGGTATTGGAATGTTTGCCAAATATTGCAAATGCCTACATTTTGTAAATTTGTAAGTCTACTTAAAAATCTCTTGACTTTTTTCGTAGGCCAAAATTGTTACTTAGTTTTCTGATTTCCCCTCATACGAATAACAACGTATCGGGGTGGTGAACAAAATAATCTAATTTTATATTGATCTGAAGCAAGAATGACAAAAATCTAGCAAGAAAGAACAGAGCAGCAGACTTTTTTAGGATTTAGGCCATTCTATCAAATGATATGAAGACAATTGAAAAATTCAAAGAGAAACCCATTTTGTAAAAATATGATTTTCATCCTATTTTTTAACTAAAATTTGCTTTATTTTAACTTTGTCTGGATGTTTCCACGCTAAGTTGTTGATCCTGTCCTTCATGTCCCGCTCCGGCTCCACACATGCAGACAGTCTTCATAATAGCAATTGTGTTGCTATCCAGTTTACCATTCTGAGCAACAGTTCTTTATCTGCTGATTTCTATGCCATGCATGGCCTAAAATAAATCATAACAACTGAAGTTTAATTTGCTGATATACTCAATAAAAATTATGAATATCGACCTTGTAGTCGTATCGAGCATATAAAACAGGTCTTAGAAGCTGTCAATAGCATTTATTTCTATGCTATGAATGATATGATAGATACAAATGCAACAACCGGGTGGCGATTCTCAAAAACAAAAAAAAAGGGTTGTATGAAAAATTCAAAAGATTTATTTTCCAGACCAATTCATTATGGATGTTAAATTTGCTCTATTCCAATGTTCATTAATAAAATTTGTTATGATTATGTTTTATGTCTCTTCTGTTTTTATGGGACAGGGTCCTCCATGCCGCTCCACTACTTCTAAGCCTACTACATACTAAAATAAGTTTTTTCACCGTAAAGTTGAATAAATATAAATAAAATAAAAAATTACTTATTTACACTGCAGTACAGTACCCTACCTGACATTACGTTTCCCGAGCTTGATCCTAGCGAGCTTTGCAACTGCAATGGAGCTTCTGTTGCTGTGTTGAAATTATGATTCATTGTGGACATAATTGTTTTATTTAAATAATCAATGTTTTAAGCAATAAATGAATGAAAGAGGCCTATTGTTGATACTTCCCGGAAAATCTGTTTCCCGCTTTTCTTTCCAGGGAAGATCTATTATGCAAATTTATTCTGTTGCAAAACGAGGTTTTGCATAAATTATCATGCAGACTTTGGACCTCAAACTGATGTATTGCATTTTTCATCTACCCAAAAACTTTCGCTTTGGATCGATTTAACATGTCACGTGAAACTCATTGCCTTCGTCATTGGTGGATTCAAACACAACAGATTAACATAACAATAGATGAAGCCCTCGTAATGATGGAACTAAAATGGACTAAAAAGTCCCCGCACAGAAGGGAATTTCCCTAACTGTGAGGGAAATCCCCTTCACAAGACAAGACATTTTTAGACGGCTATCTGTAAAAAAGGGAACGGGAAATCAGGGAAAGGGGAACGGGAAACAGTAAAAAGAGGGAATATGACATCACACTATGTTGTATGACGTCATATTACCCTTTTTCAAATCTGTAAAAGGGGGAATCCCCGTTCTCCCTTTTACAGATAGCCATTTTTAGACTGGGCATATAGTCTGTGGCAAGCTAATAAACATGCCATTGTTTTTGTTATGACTAGAATCGATAGATTAGACTATGAATTTTCAGAATCTATAGCTTTAGCCAATAAGGGGCTATCTTTGAAGCAAGGAATGTGGAGTATTGGAATGTTGGAATAAAAATATAAAAAGTAACAGTGCAAAATTCACACAGTAAAAATACGTTATAATTTATTTTCCGAGAACAAAACAAGAACAAAATTTCAATATGTTTTTCAAACAAAACAGAACATTAAACAGAAAAATGACAATCGTAAACAACTTTGCATGACAGCTCCGGGCTTTGCTGGCCTGCATGCAGTCTCTAAGCAGTTCTTAGCCTTTCTGTACAATCTGTGCAACAAGTTTAGAATACTTTTTCCAGCCTTGATTACAGAAAATTTTCCACTTTTTTCATATATTGCTGTGTTTCCGTTGTCTTTATGAATCCCTTTTCAGGCGCCATCAGAACAAGCTATATCGTTGGCTTTTAGATCATGTTCATTCAACTTTGTTCTGATTTTAGATAGCAGTCGAGTTCGTAGCTAAGTAGTTTTGGCTAAAACAGCATTTCGAGGTAGGTGGTTTATCAGAACGTTCTCTGTGCTATTCTGATTTGCGATATTGTTGACGAGTGATTCAGTATTATACGTTTTGACGTCTTGTATTCAATGCTTGAGACCTTTGTGATATTTATTAGGGACCTTTAGATCGAGTACGAGTACGATAACGAAGACGAAATTTGATGGCGTGTGTCGTTCTGCGCGTGCTCCCTGGGAATCGCCCGAAAGATTTCGTAGTCTTCGCACGGGAGACAACGAAGTTTTTGGAAAATTTCGTACTCTAGACTACGAAGTTTAAAATTGAAAATGGTAAAGCGAAAAGAGAAAATTTTTTATGGAAAAGTAGGCACGTGCAATTTTACATGCGAGAAGTGTTATTTTTCGAACTATTTTTTCATAAACCTTTTTCAAAACAAAGAGGACAGGCTTGGACTACCGTAGGACACATTAGTTAGGCCATCTAAACAAACGAAACTTCCAGAACGAGTACGAAGTTCCTCGGTGCCCTGTGATCTCGAATTTCGTTTTCGTTTTCGTACTCGATCTAAAGGTCCCTATTATTGCCAAGCCTCCCAGTTTAACTGGAAGTGACAATGACTTAGATCTTGCAATGACTTAGATCACGTTCCAAATCATTGCAAGATCGACCTTCAAATAACGTTGGAATCAGTTGGTTTCTGATTACATTCTCAACTGGCTCAAGGAGAATCAGGTAGTTGAACTTGTGTCTGAATTCAGCCGTAAACGCGCAGTAAGCTGACTGTGGGTAGAACATTGCAATATCAGAGAGAATAAGAATCTGCTTAACCCATGGATCAAGTAGATCAACTACATAAGTATTCTTCTACTCGAGGCTACCGATGACTGCACCGAGATGTCATTTACCGTTCTTTGTGACGAAATGTTAGTGTCCTTAAATACCGATTTAGCTACATCATATTTGTTAGGTTTAACTATCAGCCAAGACTTGGTCGGTTTAGGGAATTAGCCAATTGTTGGTCCAGCCGAAACCAGCTTCTGCCACCGCTGAAGAAGAAACGCTAGTTTTCCACCACAACTTAGACCATCAGCATAGGCAGTATGGATAGCACCTACAGTATGAATAGCGCGTATGAGAGGGGCCAAGCCCAAGGCGTAATAGGACATCGCTTATGGGTAAATTTGCGTTGTGAATTCTGAGAATTTGATTTCAAAACCTCCGTGACGAATACTCGGGAGTTCCGATGGTAGCAGTTGCTTAAATAGGTAGCAATTACTGGAAATACAATTTTGATGTTGTGTACCATTACTCGGCGGTTTATTCGGTTAAACGCATTGTCAGCATCTACGAGCAATACGCCGTCACAATTATCATCCTCGAAAACTAATTTCAGTGCGTGCACAACGGCTTCGCAGTCAGAGCATTGGCCTGCACATGATTGCAAATCTCCAGCACTTTCTAATATTTGCTTTTTGAAAGTTAACAGTACTGCACGTCAAATAATGCGGCGAAAAACCTCACCAATGCCAATTGGCCGAAGACCTGGACAGTTATCTAATGGTATCAGTCTGCACGCTAAGAAGGCTTCAAGAGAACAATTGTCACAAACGAATTGGTCCAAACACAACTTCCTGGTGAAACTCGCCAATGCATCACATAGATCATGTCTATATGAACCATAGAAAGCAGATGTTAAAATTCTTCTCCATCCATCAGCATCCAAACATGAAGGTCCAGCAGCATCCAAACATGAAGGTCCAGCAGCGCCCTTGATCTGACAAGCTATTTTGCTACTTTGGATCATTTCCACCATGTTCTGTAGATCTTGCTTTTGATGATCGCTTTTTGAATCTTTCGAGTGATGAGATTATATTTTCTATTTTTTTCGTTCCTTTCCTGCTTCGTCCTCCTGCAGCATTTTTCTTACGCCTTTTCTTCTCGGGAATCTCATTACCAGCATTTTTCTTGTTGCTTTTGGACAAAAGAAGTAATCTACATCTCTTTGCGAAATCTTTGGCTTTCTCTCTGCAGCATTCAAGAACACAATTCTTGTCAACACTAAAATATGTCGAGCAACAGTGTCCTTCCTCGCCTCCTTTCTCCGCCAAAGTTTTGCTTAATAGCGGTCTTTGTCGACGTTCATAGGATACGATGCCGTACAAAAAGAAAGCAAAATGCCCCTTCTCTAACGTGTTTATTCCTTGAGTCTATTTACGGTAGCACTCCTCTTTTCGTGCTGTATAATCCTCTGACATCATTGATGAAAGAAAACCGGCGCAAAGAGTCGGATATAGGTCATCCATCATATCCAGTTGACTATGGAGATTGATTGGAGCATTTCTCAGCCTTCTGCCGTAGCAACTACGACGAACTTCAAATGCAAGTTCAGAAATTGAATTCACCAACGATTTGTCACATAAGCCTTTCTATTGTCGCCAGAATTCACTTGAATTATGGAAAGTAACAATACAAGATATTAATTGACGAATTGCTATACATTTCAAATTATTGCACACGGACAATTCCCCATTCATATAGAATACAACAATAAAGTGCACTGCACATTGCTCATAAGTTCAAGACCAAATGTCATATTACTGTAAGACCTCGATTAAGCACCAACCCTTTGATAAGCCCCGACCTAAAATTTGCTTGCAGATTAAAGGGCTTATCTAACGACTTGGTACATTTTTGACAATAATTTCTTTAAATTTTTAAACTACCTTCTCCTCAATGATAGATGCTTCCATTTCTTCACCTGGCACCATTTTTCGTTTAAACATAGATTACTCAATCACTTCATCACCATTGGTCATTTTAAATTTAAATAATCCTCCAGGAAGACTTTCCACAATGGTTCCCTCGACATTAATTGGTACCAGTGGATCTCTGGCCTTTGGTTGCAGGACATATTACTGATACCATGAATTTTGACAAATAAAGTTGTCACCAACGGCAAATTTTCTTTCAGGAAAATACTTTAAAGGACTTTTCAATATTCCTATGAATCATAATCTCTGTAGATTCCAAAATGTTGAGTTGTGTCTCTCTTAGCCGGCTTGTCATGGAGTAGCTACAGCGAAGCATGCAATTTTCTAGCTGAAAACTCTTCTTCACAATTATTCTCAGATTCTGTAGTTGTCTGCGTTGCTTTTCAGGTGCAATATTAGTCGATTCCATTAAACATCTCGACAAAGATGAACTTTCACAGCACTGGTAGAGCACTCACACGGTGAATATCGTGGTAGTGGATTCATCTATGACCAAAACTCCTTTCTTCTTTTGTGTCACTGTTTAATAACTGCATGTCTTCTTCGTCAAATTTGTCTGCTTTACTGTCGTGTTCCCAAATTTTAACAAGCCCATCATCATCTGGAACTACTGCAAAATTTATATTTCTTGTTCCTCGTCCAAGGTAAACTGAGGATAGAATATCATCAATGGTAGCATGCAATGAATTGTTAATAATGTTTGCAAAACCTGGGAGCACGCATGGCCACAACTGTGCTTGAACCTCGGGCATTTTTTAAAAAGATGTCTTGCTAGATGTTGTTTCATTCTTTGTTTAAGCTCTCAATTTGCTCTTGAGATTTTGGATGACAGCGGCGACCATGCTTTACCTTGACATCGTTAGCATCTTGACGGTTTCTGCAAGAAATTCATATCCATGGTCTGATTGCCAAATTTCAGGAAACCCTATAAAAATTATTGCAAAATAATATTATTACTTCTTTCAAATATCAGTCATTAAAAAAATTTGCAACAGTTCGTTCACAAATGACAGATTTATTAAAGAGTGCCACCCAGAGGCAGCGCTGCATCTAAACACTGAAAATTAAGAGCGCTGCGACATTCCATTGAGTAATTATGGTATACTGGGTGACCCAAGAAAGGATTTAAGTTTTCCTCAAAGAAAAATGCACAGTTTGAAATGGGATTCTTCAGTGCTCAATGGAGTGATTTTTCCGGGTTTCGGGTTTTAGATTTACAATTTAGGTTTCGGTTTGACAAATATATAACAAAAAATTACCTTCTTTCACAAATAGGAAACTTTTAGCAACCACAATATGTCGCGCAAGTTTGCTTTTGATAAGGAAAAGCCAACAAAACTCCTGTGAAAACAGCATTTCACTGCCAGGAAATATCGAAATTGCCATCCGTTTGATTTCACAAATTCCCTGTACTTTGACAAAGCCACAGAGCCATATCAATCAAGTCAAACTGTAGCATTTGAATGGGGGGGGGAGTGTTCTGATAGGAATAGGAGGTCCAGGCTTTTTGTTCAATTTACATGTCTGGCAATTTTTATAAAATTCTCCACCACGCTGTACAAGCCTTTGTAACAGTAATAACTGTCTGTTAGCTTCTTGACAAGTGAATGTAATTCATCTATATAAAAAAATAATTGTTATTTTTGAATTATATTTCGCTAATTATCATTAAATTGATGTAAATTGCCTTGAAAAGGAAATCACAATCTAAAATGCTGCACAATTTTCTCAGAAATCTAAAGTGTGAGAAAATGACATTAAAGCAATTTAGCCAATTGTATTCATAACATAATATGAAACTTTTGTGAATGCAAACGTTAGGTGGTATAAAATTCTTGCTGCCCCAAAAAATGATTAATCCACATATGATCCATACAATTAAATACCTCGAAGGAGAGGAGATGAAAAACTGTCAATTGACAACAATATTGGAGATTCCAACCCCGTGCGTATAACTGCTGGATCAGGGATGCGATTCTTGTCAACCCGTTAGGATTTTGTGTAAATGACCAGGAATGAATGATTTTTCTGTAGCGTAGTAGGTTCGACAAGTCAGAGAAGACGACACGTGTGTATGCTAAGTCCAATAATCACAATCTGAATCATTTAGTTACAGTGAATCATTTAAAATAAAATCATAGAAGTACCACGCGCTCGTGAGTCACAAGCGCGTGAGTTGATCACAAGGTAATTTCGTAATATTACAAACATATGAAATTACATCATTGCAAATACACTGGGGTTCCAAAAGTATTGCAACGCCTGATGAAAAATGGCGTCTAAAAGTGGCCCTAGGCCTGAGCAAGAAAATTTACATAGCAATATAAAACTACCAAACGGGCTTCAATAGCGAATTTCTTAAGCATAAATATACTCAAAATTTCATAAATTTTCAAGTGAAAACTTAATTTAAACTATTATCATATTGTTTTGCAATAATATTAAAAGAAAACTGCGAAGAGGTCCCTTAAAAAATGTTTGCGAACATTTATCGAAGTGGAGTAATTAAAGCGCCAATAATTATAATTTCTTTCACTCAAAGCCACGCAAATTCTCTCTCATTTAAAAGAGAATGTTTTAAAACTTTGAAAAATATAAGAATTATTTACGCAACTGTCTTGACCTTTTTACAATTCACGGTTTAAGTTTTTGTTTATCATATTAGGAATTTGATTTGACAAAACCAATTTTTCCGTGATTTTTTTCCAGTGTCAAAAAAGAAGGTTAAGCGCCATAACAAAAAATCAGACATGGATATTCCTATAATTTATTTCAAATGCTACAATTTGATATAATTTTTAAGGGCTTAATATTTTCTGAATTGAACGAAAATTTCATTTTTTAAAACCCAATTTGAACTTTGAAAAAAACATGTGCTTCTCAAGTTGTACACAAAGATTTAAACCGTGAATTGTAAAAAGGTCAAGACAGTTGCGTAAATAATTCTTATATTTTTCAAAGTTTTAAAACATTCTCTTTTAAATGAGAGAGAATTTGCGTGGCTTTGAGTGAAAGAAATTATAATTATTGGCGTTTTAATTACTCCACTTCGATAAATTTTCGCAAACATTTTTTAAGGGACCTCTTCGCAGTTTTCTTTTAATATTATTGCAAAACAATATGATATAGTTTAAATTATGTTTTCACTTGAAAATGTATGAAATTTTGAGTATATTTCTGCTAAAAAAAATCGCTATTGAAACCCGTTTGGTCTTTATATATTGTTATGTAAATTTTCTTGCTCAGGCCTAGGGCCACTTCTAGACGCCATTTTTCACGAGGCGTTGCAATACTTTTGGAACCCCAGTGTATGTACACTTAGTGAGCATAAGTTACGCACCACCCGATGAAAAATGGCGTCAAAAAGTGACCCGAGGCCTATGCAAGAAAATTTACATAACAATATATAAATAACAAATGGATTTCAATAGCGAATTTCTTTGGCAGAAATATACTCAGAATTTCATAAATTTTCAAATGAAAACATAATTTAAAGTATATCATATTGTTTTATAATAATATTAAAAGAAAACTGCGAAGAGGTTCCTTGAAAAATTTCCACAAAAATTTATTGAAGTGGAGTAATTAAATCGCCAATAATTATAAGTTCTTTCACTCAAAGCCACGCAAATTCTCTCTCATTTAAAAGAGAATGTTTTCAAGTTTTGAAAAACACAAAAATTTTTCATGTAACTGTCTTGACCTGTTATAATTTTCAGTCTCAGTCTTTGTTTATCATTTGGGAAGCACATGTTTTTTTTCTCAAATTTCAGAGTGGGTTTTAAAAAATAAAATTTTTGTTCACTTCAGAAAGTATTAAGCCCTTTATAAGTATATCAAATTATAGTATTTGAAACAAATTATAAGAATATCCATGTTGGAATTTTTGTTATGGCGCTTCAGCTTCTTTTTTTTACTCTTAAATAAAAAATTACGGAAAAATAGGTTTTGTCAAATCACATTCCTAAAATGATAAACAAAGACTGAAACTGAAAATTATAACAGGTCAAGACAGTTACATGAAAAATTTTTGTGTTTTTCAAAATTTGAAAACATTCTCTTTTAAATGAGAGAGAATTTCCGTGGCTTTGAGTGAAAGAAATTATAATTATTGGCGATTTAATTACTCCACTTCAATGAATTTTTGTGGAAATTTTTCAAGGAACCTCTTCGCAGTTTTCTTTTAATATTATTATAAAACAGTATGATATACTTTAAGTTATGTTTTCATTTGAAAATTTATGAAATTCTGAGCATATTTCTGCCAAAGAAATTCGCTATTGAAACCCATTTGTTATTTATATATTGTTATGTAAATTTTCTTGCATAGGCCTCGGGCCACTTTTAGACGCCATTTTTCATCGGGTGGTGCGTAACTTATGCTCACTAAGTGTATAATGATTACATCAGCTGCAACATCACCCCCTCCTTATATTCTCACAGCAGGAGGCTAATGGGTGACGTACTCTGCAAACCTCAAGGGGGTCGAATATTCTGCCTCAAATTAGCAGGGCGTCGAACGAATTGACGGTTAAGATGTTGTTCCCTTTGCTCCCTCCCCGGATCGCCTCGGTTCTCGAAAGAAATATTAATCTCATCAGTTTCACGAACAGGACAATATGGTCCTCCCGTGAAAGTGGCACAGCGCACGGTTTGACATTATGGTGATGAACCACCATTTCCTTTCCATCTTTAGATCGTATGCTATAATTTACACCTTGGGCGGAGGTAATTTGGTACGGGCCAACCCACCCCATGCCAAATTTCCAAGATTTGGGACGACGTAGCCAAACAGTTTGACCAACAGGTAGGGGTTTCCAGTTGCTAAGAGATGGGTCCTTGTATGCCTGATCGCTTCTGCGACGGGATAGATTATGCTGGGCTACTTTCTTTATGCTGTCTAGATGTTTTCGTATGGACTCGGAGTATTCAGAATGACTTTGAGGGTTCCTTAATGGCAAACCTAATTCTAATTCTAGTGGCATGTTAGCTATACGGCCAAAGACTAACTCGTATGGGCTAAATCCAGTGGACTCGTGACAACTAGTATTATAGGCAAAGGCAACTAGATCAACCCACAAATCCCAATCATCTTTATGCGAGGAGACGAAAGGGGCGAGCATATTTTGTAACGTGCGGTTTTGTCTCTCGACTAAGCCATCACACTGAGGGTGGTATGCAGTGGTACGGGACTTGTGGATGCCCATTAAGTCACATATTTCGTGCATGAGGTTGCTCTCAAAGTTGCGACCTTGATCAGAGTGCAAGACGTTAGGAGGGCCAAATCGACTGAAGACTTTAGAGACCAAAATACTAGCCACGGTGCGAGCCTTTTGGTCCTTTGTCGGAAAGACTTCGCACCATTTGGTGAAATGGTCAATAATGACTAGAAGGTGTCGATTGCCGCGGGATGTTTCGGGTAAGGGGCCCATATAATCCATGGCCCAAAATACAAATGGCTCATTTACGTCAATGGACTTTAAAGGAGCTCGTTGATGATGTAGATTTAATTTATTCTGTGAGCAGATAGCACAATTACGAACGAAATCAGAAATCTGAGCAGTCATGTGGGGCCAATAAAATCGTTCTCGAGCCCGCTGAATTGTACGCTTGATACCTAAGTGACCAGAAAAGGGGCTGGAATGAATGCCGTGTAAAACCGTGTCAGTTAGATGGGAAGGAATGACAAATGAATAGCTGGGGATGTTATTCGTTGTAGTTAACCGTTTCGTTAAAAGGCCATTTTGGAGGGATAAACTATCCCAAGCTTCCCAATATGTTCGAAGTTGGGCATCATTGGCCCAGACAAAGAATGGGGGTTTGGGTAGGGCATTGGATTTCATTTCTATGACTTTACTAATCTTAGGATCATGTAGTTGAGCTTCATGAAGACTTTTATAAGGTAGGACAGTTGTAGCGCAGTTAGTGACAGGGGCAAGTGGTAAACGAGAGAGGGCGTCGGCGTTGCCATTGGCTGTACCGGCCCGATGTTTAATATCGAAAGTGTACTCTTGCAACTGCATAATCCAACGAGCAATGCGGCCCTTTGGTTCTACTGAATGTAACCAGCGTAAGGCGCTATGGTCAGTAACTAAGGTAAACTGTCGTCCCAATAAGTACACGCGAAAATGATCAATTGCAAAGATAACAGCAAGGGCTTCCTTTTCGGTGGCTGAATAGCGAGATTCACGTTCCGTTAAAGAACGGCTAGCATACGATATGGCACGCTCATTGCCACAGTTGTCAAATTGCGTAAGAACGGCGCCCAAACCCAAATCAGAAGCGTCAGTTTGTAATGTAAAACGTTGATCGAATTGTGGGTAAGCAAGGACTGGGGCGCGGCATAAAACATCCTTGAGAGCTACAAAGGCATTGTGTTCAATTTTTGTCCAAACAAACTTAGTATGTTTTTTTGTTAAGCGAACTAGAGGGACAGATAAGGCAGGAAAATTGGGGACGAATTTCCTATAATAACCAGCGAGACCGAGAAAAGATCGGACCTGTTCCACGTTCTTTGGGTCTGGGAGAGTAGAAACAGCTTTGATTTTGTCAGGGTCAGTATGAATACCTGTACGAGAAACAATATGGCCTAAGTACTGAACGCTTTGAGCCCCAAAAGTACATTTAGATGCTTTAACACGTAGGTTATGTTTACGAAAACGTTCTAACACGATTGACAATCGTTCACATTGTTGCTCAAGCGAAGTCGAGGGGATGATGACGTCATCGAAGTAGCACAGACAAGTATCATACGTTAAGCCTGAAAGGATGATTTCGATGGCACGTTGGAAGGTAGCGCAACCATTGGAAACTCCAAATGGCATGCGCAGGAATTCCCATAGCCCGTTGGGTGTTATAAAAGCAGTTTTTTCTCTATCCTTAGGTTCCATACTCAGCTGCCAGTATCCAGACCTAAGGTCAAGAGTACTAAACAGGGATGCTCCCTGAAGAGAATCTAATAAGTCATCAACTCGGGGAAGAGGATGGGCATCTTTTTGAGTTACCGCATTAAGTTTGCGATAGTCAACACAAATTCGAAATGTACCATCTTTCTTTTTCACCAAGACAATGGGTGAAGCCCAGGGGGAGTGGCTCGGCTGAATCACTCCTTGTTGAAGCATATCTGAAACCTGTTTACTAGTTTCTTGATGATAAGCATATGGCAATCGTCGAGCATACTGGCGAATGGGTATAGCATTCCCTGTTTCAATTTTATGAGTAATCACATCTGTGTGACCCAAAATGGTATCATCAAAAACATCAGAATATTGAAGTAAGGTATTCAAGATAGCTTCACGTTCTTTTGGGTGCAAGGACTTGCTAATAGAGTTTTCTAACTGCTTTTTGACTTCTGGGGAGACTGATTTACGAGGAAGAGTCATAAAGCATGGTGACTGGTCTGTCTCTGGGGCAACTGGTTGTTCGGCTAGAGGACAAAACTGACCAATTTTCTGACCTACCTGTAATTCAATGTCTACACTAGCAACATTCATTAAACGGACAACTACATCTCTATTATTAGCTTGACAAACTGAATATGCAGCTAGTACAGAAGTGCAAGGAGCAGTATCGTCAACAATGGGAGAAACCATGCCTAATTGGTCTCTGTAAGTACGAGGAAGTTGGGCCTTGACTAAAACTTCAGTGCGACCAGGAATACAAAGGCTACAATTCAGAGCAACTGGTACAGGCCCTCTATCAATGGACTGGATTAATAAACAAGCAGTATTCTGGGTAGGCAAAGGAGAACCTTCACCTGCATAATGTCTGGAGGTGGGGAGAAGAAAATCTGGCATGAGGAGGGTTTCCCCGTGAGGGCCAACAAGGAAATAAGAGCCGGGGCTATTATACGAGAGGGTCAATTGGTTCGAAGTAAGAAAATCCCATCCTAAAAGACATTGTAAGGGCTGTAAGAGGTGGTTAGACACTAGGAAGTCGCCTGAGTAAGCGATACGATCATTGTCAGGGAAAGATAATGTGGTTTTCACGGTCCCGTGGACTGGAAGCGGCTGACCAGTGATGCCATAGCACTTTTGGGCAGTGGCTTGCAAGGTTTGTTTGGGCCTAATTTGTTCATAAATCTGATGAGTAATAAACGACTTCATAGAACCGGTATCGATCAAAGCGTGTACTTCAATGCCGCCCAAAGAACAACAAATAAGGGGTTGGTTAGGGGGGGGAGAAATTGGCAGATAAATGGAAAAAATACGGGGGTGACCATCATCCCAACCCTTCAAGGAGGCACCCCTTGAAAGTTTAAAGAATACATACCACCCCCACTTGAACTTTGTTGTCCTGATCGGGGAATCTGTTGATGTGGAGGAGGCTCTCTGCGGCTGGAACAATGGGAGGCATCATGACCCCATCCAAGGCAAAACTTGCACTGCGTGTCCCACGGACAGTCCCTGGCAAAATGTCCAGTCATGTTGCAGTTGAAACATCGCTGCTGAAGGCGGCCATTATTCATCGAAGGTCTGGTAAATCGTCGACCACGACGACCACGTGACGGGTTGGAAAAGAAGGAAGCATCATGTGTGTCTGGCGGGAGTGCGGGATCAGACGGCTTTTGGGCAATAGTCGGGGTGGCCAGAGAAGCACGTAGGGCTCTGTGGTCGGCGGCGAGGGCTGAAACAGCGGCAGTCAATTGCGTAATAGTATTGGCCAGCGGTTCGGTATGATCGGAAGGCGCGGAAGTCGAAGATTGGACGGCTTGCATGTGCGCTGAGTCAAAATCGGCATGGTGGATAGCACGAAAACGCTGAACGAAGGACGTCATCTCGAACAGTGTTGGCGTTGGATTGTGTTCAAGAAGTCGTAATCGGAGGTCAGAAGGCAACCCTTTCATAAATTGTCGGCCAACAAGGGCCTCACGAGCCTCATTAGCCATCTCAGGATCGGCTTTCGTCAACAGCTCCTGAAGTTCCACAAAAACAGCGAAGGATCCTCATGGGGGCAAAGAAATCGGCGTTCAAATTCGGCGAAGTATTTTTCACGATCAATGGCAGGGCAAAGAGCATCACGTAAATTTGTAGTAAGAGCAGCATACGTATTCTTTTGAGCAGCGACCAAAGAATAGTAGTACGTCGCAGCAGGGCCATGCAAATATGCTGGCAAGATGGCGAGTCTGCGAGCGTTGTCCCATCCGTTAGCAGCGGCACAGCACTCAAATTGACGGAGCCACGAAGCAAAATCTCCACTATCAAACTTTTCGGGAGAAATGGTCGCCATAGTTAAAGCGAATACAAAGTTCACAAAGTTCTGACCTGCACCTCTGTCACCAAATGTAGCGTAGTAGGTTCGACAAGTCAGAGAAGACGACACGTGTGTATGCTAAGTCCAATAATCACAATCTGAATCATTTATTTACAGTGAGTCATTTAAAATAAAATCATAGAAGTACCACGCGCTCGTGAGTCACAAGCGCGTGAGTTGATCACAAGGTAATTTCGTAATGTTATAAACATAAAATTACATCATTGCAAATATGTATAATGATTACATCAGCTGTAACATTTCCACATTAACTCTGATAAAAAGTTTCGATTTTATTCATCAAGATTTGACAGCACAAGTTGACAGTGTAATTAGTTGGTAAATGCTAATTAACGGCCTGGCAATATTAATCCAGATATATATGAAGTAGACAGAAACAATAAAAATAATTATGTTCTCACCTTCCTGGTCAAATCAGGATTGACCAATGGAAATCAATTTTCCAATAAAATGAAGCAACGCAGGTTGAAGGAGATGAAAACATCTTCTTCAGCCAGCATTGCTTCATTTCAATCGGCTTCTCCGTGATCCCTCCAAACTCCTTCGCACGAATCTGAACATCAATCAACACAACACATTCTGCCAATCGAAATAAATTGGCGACTGAGAATAATTCTGATTGGTCGATTTTCATACCATTCATTGACAATTCTTTCAATTCCATTGCCTTTGTTCTGTTGACATCAATCGATGTTGATGCCATTGTTGTTGGTGGTGAGTTCGCACTGGTTGAGCAAGGGAGAGAAGGGACCCTGCAATTGCAACAGCCAACATCTGTACAGTAGGCGATGTTTTGGTGACTCAACTATGTTTTTAAACACAACCCAGTCGATGTTAAGACAGCGTAAGTAAGAAAGTATATCCATCTGCTTCTGCTTCAAACCATTTATGTAAAATCCAATTCCTGCCTCGCCCTTTCTCATAGTAGGCGAAGGTAATTAGGGAATTTCTCCTACTTCGTTTTGGGTTAATGGCAATATTAATCCATATATATCAAATAGACAGAAACAATACAAATAGTAATGTTCTTACCCTCCTCATCAAGTCAGGATTCACCAATGGACATCGAGATAAGCTGATCTTCTTAAGACTGCGTTGTTTCATTTCAATCAATTTCTGTATGATGATCATAGAGAAAGTGATTCAAATAAAACAACGCAGAGGCATCGTATAGCTGCGGAGAAAACTATTCAATTACTTAATGGTTGCTTCGAGCATTTTCTCAAGATATTGTAGGCAAAAAATAATTATCTTTCTTATAAAACATTTAATTTTTTATCAATATCACTGAGACTAATAAGTTCAATAATCATCAATTAAAGCTATGCTATCATTTTCTTCATCTTTGCTTGATATTGATGCATACATCACTGGCTGTATATCGATATTGCGGCTATAACATGTTTTCTAGTTTTTTTGTGTTGCTTCAGAGGAAACAACCTTCGCTTAGTATTTACCCGAAAAAGTGTGCAAATGGAAGCGAAAAATTAGGATAAAATTAGAACAAATTTGAAAACATTAGTCAATAAATGTTAAAAAAATATTGACTAACGTCTCCAAATTTGTTCTTCATATCCAACAAGAATCCTTGAATGAAGGTCCCATCTGTGCATTCCAATTCGGTCCTTTTAAAAATAATTGTTCCCGATATGGAATGTTTGTTTACAAAACTGCAAAAGTTGCTGGGAATAATCAGAAAACTTCTCCCATCCAACAATTGATATTTTGTCGTCTGACTTCCTCCATCCAAAGTGCTGATTCGCCAAACGAAATAGCGTCGAACTATAAAAGTCTGTTTTACTGGTGTTTACATTTTCGTCTCTTGTTCAAGTGAAAGCAGAGCAGATCGTATTCAAAAATTGAGGGATTGAAAGTATAGTTGAGATATTTGCAGAATTATACGAAACGCTCTTGGTAAAATTTGCGGTCTCCACTTTCCGGTTGATTCTCAGTCTTCTCTGTTGATCATTTTTCAAAATTCAGAATATATTCCTGAACTTGATTCTTATCAAGCCCAAGGATTTCCAACTGTTTGTATGGCGTGCATATCCCGCCAAAAATCAGGTTTTGTAAAATTTCAACACTGTCTTCTGTTTGATATACATCTTCTCCACAATTTCTAAAGTCGTTTCTTGTTTCTCTATTTAACTTCTAAAGTGTCAGTGACAGCTCAGCGTTTTCAACTAAAGTGTTAGTGACTCTGTTCTAAAGTTTTAGTGACTGCTTTTTGTTCTAAAGTTTTAGTGACTGCTTTCTGCTGTTCTAAAGTTTTAGTCTCTGCCTCCTTCTTGATCTGTCTCCCTTCCATGTCGATTTCGCGCCGACAGTAAAGATCAAACTCAGCAATTCAACTCTCCACTTGTTCCAAGCAGCGAAATAATAGTGGCCGCATTAAATCCCAGCTCGATAAGCGATGCTAGGTCCTTTGTTACTTCGTATTTTGGTTGTCCCCATTTGGACCACTAAATATCCTACCAGCACTGCTTGTTGATATGCTGTAGTGATGCCTAAATGGATTCTTGTGATGCTTTGCTGCAGGAAACCACTTACACCAGAGAATTCTGCCATTTTTGTATAACAAAATTTAATAAGTGCATTTAATTGGCACGAATGCCAAACGGAAGAGAGGCATGTTTGAAAGCGAGGCAGAGACTAAAACTTTAGAACAGAAAGCAGTCACTATTGTATTCAGGATTTGGAACAGGAGAAATAACACTGAAGCCTTTTACTCCTTTCTTTATAAATATATACAGAACATTATATCTCGAACTAAAACCATCTGTATAATCATACATTCACGACTCTATCTCTATTCGTGAGAGTCTGTTTCCTATCTTCTCTAATGTTAATCGTAATCTTAATCTATTGAATTCTCTATACGTTTACCGTTAAATATGATATACCACGTGATCGTTTACGTAGATCCGTTCTCTAACTACTACAACCACAACAACAACCTTTACAACACACTCCCCCGGTTGTTTAAACCGTTAAACAACATCATATCACTAAATATTTCGAATTACAAGATAATATAATACTCTATAATCTAAAATGCAAAGTTGAAAACATAATAAAAGTTCCTTTAACTGCGAATACTAAAAAGCCTTTAAGTTGTCCCTCCTGGTTAGTTCTGCGATAACTGCTGCAGATCGTTTTGGCCTACCAGATGCTGTATCTGGCTTGCCTTGCGCTTGCGCGGCCTTTGGTTTGCCTTGCTGACAAGTAACAGATTCCTGCAGATTGCTAATACCGTTTTGATCGTTAGCGTTGTTAGTAGGAATTTCTAGTGGTATTAACAATTTCAAAGCTCGATTTAATACCTTCTTACCTTCTGTTGATGCAACCTGCACCTTGGCTGCTCTGATTGATCCATCTTTTCCTTTGAACAGATCAATTACTTTAGCTAATTTCCAGAAATTTCTTTTCTTCTGCTCGTTTCTAAGAATAACAATATCGTTAACATTTATAACAGGTTCCTTGCTCACTCCTTGTGGTCTGAAAGCCTGTAGAAGAGACATTAAATATTCTTTCTTCCATTTGTTGGTGAATTGCGCCAACAGTCTTCGGTGATATCGTCCTCTTTTTGACAGACTTTCGTATGTACTTAAAATTTCCGCTGTATTTTCTGATGGCAAACATTGTAAGTTCCTGCCATTGATCAATTGGGAAGGGGTTAGTGCGTACGTTATCCCATCCGTGTCGTCTGCAATGTATGTCAGTGGTCGTGCGTTAATTACAGACTCTACTTCTGTTACAAGTGTATTTAATTCGTAATATGTCAAGTTGGCTTGGCCAATAACCTTATTCAAACACCGTTTTACGCTTCTAATCAGCCTTTCCCACATGCCCCCTTGCCATGGGGCAAGCTCTATTATGAATTTCCATGTTATTTGGTTGTTTTCCAAATATTCACTTAATCTCGGAGAGCGCTTTAATTTCTTTATTTCCTTAGCCGCAGCCTTATACGTTTTAGCGTTGTCACTTATCATTAAATGAGGTAAACCTCTTCGCGATGTAAATCTTCTAAATGCTCTAATAAACGCCTCTACATCTAGTGACTCTACTAGCTCCAGGTGCACCGCTCTTGTTGCTGCACATGTAAACAAGCACACATAGCATTTCATTTCTCCTTTATTTTCTACAATCAACGGTCCTGCAAAGTCTACTCCTACGTTTTTGAATGGAGGCCCGTCATCTACTCGAAATTCTGGTAAATCTGAACTGAATTTGGTCTTAAACGCTCTCCCTTCAAGTTTCTTACACAGTGTACAAATTCTTATCAATTTCTTTGTCACTTCTCTCCCCCGGATTACCCAATATTTCTCTCTTACTAAATTCAAAGTGTCATGACTCCATTATGCATAACCTTACTGTGATATTCCTTTATTATCAATTCGGACAGCTTACTTTTAGCTGGCAACAATATCGGTCTCTTGCTTTCATACGGTAATGTTAGCATTATTCATTCTACTTCTGCAACGTAACACGTTTGTTTCGTCTAGATATTTCTGAAGCCTTTAAACCTTGCTCGTAATTTCGATTCGCTTTATTTCGTAAATTATCAATAAACCTTAACACCCATGCCATTGTTCGGATCAATTTGTTCTTGTTACTGAATCGATCTATTTCAATTAGTTCCTTTACCCGAGCTTCCGAAAACATAACATGTGTTACAAATGGTTCATGTTTCCTTTTTTCTTTCATTGCCTCGCTCATGTCGTTGTCTTGTGGGAATGTTGGCCATTCATCATTGTTATTCTTCAAGAACTGGGGACCCTCCCACCAAAAAAGATCGGGTTCAAAACACTTTTTATAATTCCCTCGAGATGGTAAATCGGCTGGGTTTTGTGTTCCCGGACAATAAAACCATTGTTCACGTTCTGTTGTTTTGACGATTTCGTTTATTCGATTAGTAACATAGGGTGTCCATACTTTGTTATTCTTAATCCAACACAGTGCTGCAACTGAGTCAACCCAATAATAGGTGTCTATGTTTTCAATGCCCAATTCGTTTGAAACAATATCCTTTAAATTGTTAACCAATTTTGCTAACAAAAGAGCCGCTGATAATTCTAACCTTGGGATTGTTTGCTTTTTCATAGGATTGACCTTGGCCTTACTTGCCAAAAACTTTATATCAACTTCCCCTGACTCGTAGATAACTCTTAAATATACGACACAACCTTGTGCTTTATCGCTCGCGTCCGAAAATCCATGGATCTCAACCCTCTGTACTTCCTCCTTATGAAATACACATCTGGGTAAACTTATATCGTGCAGTTTTCTCAACTCGGAAATCAATTTTTGATACTCTGCTAAAAATGGTTCTTTTAAACCTTCATCCCATCCAACCTTGTTTATACACAGTTCTTGAAAGAGTGATTTCAAATTAATCGTAAAGATGCTCAATGATCCCAAAGGGTCAAAAATTTTAGCAGCAATCTTCAGCAAAGATCGTTTTGTTTTGGGCAACATTTCGGCAAATTCGACAATTCCCTTTAAATCGTAATAAAATACATCTAAATCATTATTCCAATTCATTCCTAAAATCTTGGTATTCCGTTGTGACTCGTGGTTCGTGATTTTTTCGTTTAATTCTGATTTGCTAGATACGTCATTATCCTTTTGTTCTCGGTTATGTATTTCCTTTATCAAGTCCTTGTCGTTACTTGCCCATTTACGTAAATTAAATCCCCCTTCGGCCAAAATCATTTTGGATGTCTCATAAATTTCCAAAGCTTCTTGTTTCGTTGTTGCGACACAGGACATATCATCAGCATACAATCTATTCAAAACTTTGCATACTTCAGGAAATCGGTTTTCGTATTGTGCTACATGCTTTCTTATTGTTTCACCTAGTATTGAAGGGCTACTTGTTAATCCAAACACTAATCTCTTATGCCTCAGTTCTATTATTGACGGATTTGGTTTACTTACATCGTCAAACCAGAGAAACCTCAGTTTGTCCTTATCTGACTCATGAATTTGTATTTGAAGAAATGCTTTCTCTATGTCGGCTGTCATTGCAATCGGTTTCATTCGGAAACGAATCAATGTATCAAACAGTAAAGGCATGTAGTTGGTTCCGATTTCTAGCCTATCATTAAGTGATGGAGCATCCTTAGTCATCCTTGCGGAACCATCAAAAACCACCCTGAGTTTAGTTGTCTCCCGGTCGCGTCTTAAGCCCTGTCCACACTACACAAACTAACCCAGGTTCGACCCGGGTTAAATTAAACCTGGGGCGAACCCTGTTTTGTCCACACTTGATTTTCATATTTTGTAATGTGGACGCAAAGTCGGGGCGAACCCAGGTTAGTTAACGCTACGCATGCGTAGTCAAATTTTATGTCGCTGTGCAACAAGAACAAAACAAACAAAAATATATTCCACCACAAAGACGATCAACAAGATGGAAGGTGCCGGAGTGATAGTGCAAGTTTCCATTTCAATTTATCAATTTATTTATTTGTTGAAGCCACGTGAGATCGTTTGCGTGTGAGTGATCAAAATTGTATTTTTATTTTTTGGCGCGCAATGCAAAATGCAAATATGCGCATGCGTTGCAAAAACTAACCCAGGTTCGCCCCAGGTTTGTGTCCACACTTGAAATTTTTACACTAACCTGGGTTCGACCTGGGTCGAAACCAACTCTGGACATGGGTTAAACTAACCCGGGGCGAACCCAGGTTAGTTGTGTCCACACTGCAAAATCTAACCTGGGTTAACGAAAACCTGGGTCGAACCCGGGTTAGTTTGTGTAGTGTGGACAGGGCTTTACTACACCATGATGACATAGATAATGCAATTCATTATTTCCTGTTTTTCGATTTGCCGGTGGCACCTTTTCGATAATGCCCTTAGCAATTTGGTCTTGAAAATAATCATCATATTCCTTAAGCAATTCTGGTGTTTTTCTCAAACGTGAATGCAACGAGTTTAAACGACTTTTACTTAACTCATACTGATTATCAAATTGCTTATCTTCAAATTGAGATTTCCAAGGAAGACTCACCTCGTATCTTGAATCGTCCTTGTTGAATTGAATCTGCATTCCTGGTAACTGTTCTTCACCCTTCGGCTGCCCTACGGCCTTCGGTATTTCGTCTTGTGTAAGCCCGCAGGCTTCTTGATTCCAAAACTTGTTCAGTGATTCAACGATTTCTTGATTTTCATCTACTACTTCACTGCTGGAGGGAATAACATCTAAAACTACATGAGAACTGACATTAAAGCAAAACGATCGTTCATTCTCGTATGAAACTGGGCCTGACAAAAGCCATCCCAGCTTACTGGACATAGCAGTAGGTCCAGTACTGCCCTTAATAGATTCACCTGTAACAAAATCAAAGTAATAGTTTGCTCCAATTAGTAGGTTAATATCCTTATCTTTACGGTTGTAGCTATCTGCAAGTTTCAGGCCTGCCAAGTGCGCGTATTCGCTTACGCATACGCTGTTCGTTATCGGAGAACATATCGTTGGAAAGCTTAAAGCCTTAATTGGAATTACTCCTTCATCTATCTCAATATTGACTGTAACTAACTCACTCTCATTTTTAATTTTCTTATCTGTACCAAAGGTATTTACATTAACAGTCTCTTTTTTCTCACCTTTCAACCCAAGTTTCTTCTTTAGTTCTTCTGTAATGTAACTTCGTTGACTTCCTCCATCGAATAAGATATTTATCTTTGTCTTCTTTGTCTTGTCGTTTCCATATACTATTGCTTGGGCTGTTTGCAACAGCACTCCTTCTCGTCCCTTAGATGCCATCGTCGACGTGCTTTCCTCTTCTTTGGCCTTTACTTCTTCGTGTTTCTCTCCTTCGCATATGGCTGTGTTATGTCTTTTCCCACAATTTCTGCATTTGATTGTGCTTTGACATCTTTTTGCTGTATGACCAATCTTCAGGCATAAGAAGCAGCGTCTTGTGTTCTTCAACAATTCTTTACGTTTCGTGACATCTTGTACTACTGTACAATTCGAAGCATAATGAGCATTCTTACAGAAGAAGCACTGGATCTGTCTCTGTTTGTCTGCTGTTACGAAAGCTCTTGTTGTACCGCTTACTTGCTGTTGTGAAGCTCTGTCTGGCTTTCTATCGTTCATTTTTACCTTTGTACTCACTTCTCTCGCTTCGATCTCTTTTCTGACGATCTCTAATATTTCTTCTATGTCCCACACATCTTCAGTCGTCTTCCTCGCAACTTCTATCGCAATTTCGCTCGGTAGTCTGGTCATTACTACTGGAACTAAAAGGCTTCCATACTCCTTTGATGTCACTCCTAGCGATTTCAATCCTCTAATGTGTATATTCAAATTATCATATACTTCCCGAGTTGACATCATCGTTGTCTTATGGCCAAGATTAAGCAGTGCTTGCATGTGGGAGCTAATGATTTGCTGTGTTTTCCCAAATCGTGCCTTCAAAATTTCTTTCACTTCATCGTAATTACCTTCCGTCAAATCCATGCCTTCGATTGCTTTATAAGCCTGTCCTTCCAACGCGTTGACTAGGTAACTCATCTTCTGGATTTTTGGTAATTCTTCGTTCTCATCAATTGTGCATGTGAAGGACTGCCAGAATGCTTGAAATCTCATCACATCGCCGTTAAACTTTCCCAGGCTGAACTTCGGTAGTCTTATTCCCGTTAGCATTCTGCTGTTACTTGATGTGTGACTGTGGTTGAGAGGATTTGGCGTTGAACTTCTTCTTTCTTCTTGTACGTTCTGACTCGTTAATCTGATCTTTAGTCCATCAAGCCTTGTGACAATCTCTGTGATATTCGTATTAATTTCGTCCGATTCTTCCACTTCTCTTTCAATGTCTTCTAGATCGCACAGTTCCATAATTTTTTCGTTAAGCTGGTGGAGGTATTTCTTCTTTTCCCTCAAGGCATTTATCAATGAATCAGCCTTTGTGATCACTGTATCCCGCGGCATATCTTCCGATTCTCTTAATATCATGTATGCCTCTCTCTCTACTTTCGTTACCGTAGCTCTGTTACCTCCTCGTATTCTTCGTAGTCTGTCCAATCCATTATTGGTTATCTCGCGTTCTTCTGGTTCTCTCGTGGCCATTCTTGTGCCGTTTCTGCTTAAATTCTAATCTTCAACATTCAAAGTCTTCCTTGTTAATTCTGCTCCTGCCCCACGTTGGGCGCCATTATATTGTATTCAGGATTTGGAACAGGAGAAATAACACTGAAGCCTTTTACTCCTTTCTTTATAAATATATACAGAACATTATATCTCGAACTAAAACCATCTGTATAATCATACATTCACGACTCTATCTCTATTCGTGAGAGTCTGTTTCCTATCTTCTCTAATGTTAATCGTAATCTTAATCTATTGAATTCTCTATACGTTTACCGTTAAATATGATATACCACGTGATCGTTTACGTAGATCCGTTCTCTAACTACTACAACCACAACAACAACCTTTACAACAGTCACTAAAACTTTAGAACAGCAGAAAGCAGTCACTAAAACTTTAGAACAGAGTCACTAAAACTTTAGTTGAAAACGCTGAGCTGTCACTGACACTTTTGAAGTTAAATAGAGTAACAAGAAACGACTTTAGAAATTGTGGAGAAGATGTATATCGAACAGAAGACAGTGTTGATTGAAACTTTACAAGACCCGATTTTTGGCGGGATATGCACGCCATATGTTTGGTTGCATCAAAAATGTGTTGACTGTGAAGTCTTCCAAGGATTATAAGGATTATAATCCTTGGAAGACCACACAGTCAAAACTTTGATGCAGAGAATTTTTCAATAAATGTTTGATTCATTCTCTTGGTTTCTTGAAGTTCATCCAGACCATCAATTAGAAATAGTGTAGTTTCGTCGTTCTTGACAGGTAGGCTTCTGAATTTCTCCTTCAAATAGTCGCGATTGATTATTTCAGGTTTATTGTGCTCGTTGTTGCATCCAGAAACAAAGTTGTTAAAGTCTCTACAAATGATGTAGAAAAGGAAGAACTGATTTGCCGCAATTGGGAAGTCAGTTCTAGCGAAGGCAACTCCCTTTGCAAGAACGGATTTGCCAATTCCGGCTTCTCCACCAACAAAAATAATTTGGCTTAAAATAGGTTGTTAATCTTTTCTGCTGCAGTGCTGTCAACCGCAGGCGTGGAGGAGATTTGTCAACTGATTAGTAGCTGTACCAAAAAATTCTGAAACTGGAACTTGCTTTTAGCTGAATAAAAACAACTATCGTGCCACAGGTACTCAAAGGAACAATGGGCGACGCAATATAACATCATAATACTTCGAAGCTACCTAGTTTCAAGAGGAAACTGTGTCTCTGATGCAACTTTAACATTATAATACTAATAATTTGATGAACTGGACTTACTATTTTGAATGTCAACCAGAAAGTGCTCTTCCACATCTGTGCCTAAATCGAAAATACAATGTATTCAATATTTTTGAAAAATCAATAAAGTATAAAAGTTTCCAGTTTATTGAATCATGATTTGAACACCATATAACTTGTCTTAATAGTTGTTATAAAATTATAATGAAAGTAATAGATCATTATGACGAATAACCCATGGTTCATTTAGAAAACTTTTAAAGCCATTTTCTTTTTAGCAATTGCATAAATAATAAATGTTCATGAGTAGTTCATTAGCCATATTTTAATTTTACTGGCAATTTGAATCAGGTAAGCATTGACACAAAAAGTATTATCTAGATTATACTGAGAAATTTGAATAGTGAAAGCAACATTGACATACCATCCAAACGTAAGATTATTAGTTTTATGATGTACATAAATGAATCGCAGTGACTATTTGACCAGCAGCCGGCTAACATTCTCAAAAAACTATTTGACCGGCAGTCATCTGCACATGCATATTGCTTACAACAGAGCCCAGTACTAAAAATTCCTTAGCAGTTGCTTAACTGTTTTTTGTGTTTCTTAGAAATAGACTAGGAAAAGGTAAATTTTACAAATTATCAGATTTCCTGTCTCCCGGTGACTGTAACTTATTTGATAATTGTAATTGGGTACGTATTGAAAGTGAGTATTAAGGATAGACAACACTTGGACAGGCTATTTAACCGCTAGTAAGAGGGTGTAAGTTTTACATTTCCTGTTAAGTGCTGAGAATAAAAACTTTCCAATTCCTTAGCAATATTTCGTTCAGTAATGGAATTCCTTAAATTTTTGCCTTGCGGAGTACTGCATTCCTTATAAAGTTGTTCCTTATAAAAAAAATGTGTGTGGACTAGCTAGTTACTCAATTTCTATAAAGTTAAGAAATTTTTAGAGTGTAGGAAGAACAAAAATAGTAATTAATTTTTCTTAAAGTTTCTTAAATTTTGGGGAAGCAGAAAATCTGTAACTTAGGTTAAGAATTTGAGAAATTGTGAAAATTGAGGCGAGATGCCAATGAAAAAAGGTTGCAAGCAGGGCTAAAAATATACTGGTCACGATATTGTCCACATGCTTTATCGGGCTCATTGATTTGCGCGCTGCGAAGCAGCAATGCAAATATTAAAATGCATTCGCTCAACCGGATGTCATGTAAAGTACGTTTTCAACGTCACAAAAAAGAGCAGAAAGCCTGACCAATCAACATGCTGCATTTGACATCCATAACAATAAGCATCCTGATTTGGGTTGCCAGAAATATCTGCGCGAGTTTGACGAAACACCCGAGAAAATATATGCGCAGAAATTAGCATATGAATGCGTTCACAGTTCCACAGAAATGTAACAAAACGCAACAAAAGTGTCAGTCATAGCGGCTAATATCCCGCCGAGCTGTGAGAAAGTGGTGTTTTTATTTAAGGTTGCTGCCACAAATAGTTTCAAAAAACAGCTTCAAACAAAAGTTTTTCAAAAGAGCAATAGTTTTTTTAAATTTCCATCAGTCTGAATTATAAAATTCATCCTAATAACAAAGATATGAGAACAAAAACATGCCATTTCTTCATGAATTTTCATGAATTTCGCCATATTTTAAATAAACAACAAGCTTTATTTACTCTTGCTAATGAATTGAGACAAAAATAAGGAAAAACAATGAAGATATGGCATGTTGGTGGCCCACATGGATATATATTGATACGAACCCTGCATGTCATCGAATCTAACATTAAACAACCATCTGATTACTCTCATTCCGCTAGTCAATAATCTGCACTATCTAGCGCAAATCTTAAGATAGGGATATCTCTTGTTGTTGCTTATTCTGCTCATTTGAACTCTGCATGCTATTCCTGATCATCTGTATGTCACTATGCTTCTGGCTTGAAATTTCCCATATACAAAGGGGAACTTTGACAAAAGGGCTGGAGGAATGTCTAACAGAGCTCATGCCCATAAAAACTCATGGCGGAGTTGTTTTGGCTGCAGACATTTGTGGAGGCAGACATCTTTGTTACAGCTTACTCACAGTTATGCATAAAACTTGTTATGGTAGAAGAACACATTTTTTGCCCCAGCCTGCCCTGGCAGATATTGTTGAAATAATTGTAAAAGGTTCTTAATATTTTGCCCCTATACCGAGTTTCTTAAGGAGAGTCTCTTGTAAAAGAGAGTGTATATGGGTAGGTGAATAAACATTTTGCTGATGGACTTATTGTACCATATTACTTTGAGTTCGTTGTGAGAGTGTTATTTTTATGATGTTACCTGCTGTTTTTTGTGTCTTATATATTTGTCAAGAAAGACTTACCCCATAGTGTAGTTAATTGCAGTACTTATCATGCTCATGGTACTTTTATCTGTAAAAAAAATATTGAAAAACAATCCAACCCTTTTTTGAATGCCACCCTCAAATGAATGCTCCCTCAAAATTGGAAATATGAGAGAGAAAACTGAATAGCTTCTTACTTTCATAATTTTTTAATAAAAAACCAGGTCACAGAATGAAGCCTAGAATCCTGAATTGTAATGTTCAGAACCCAGAAACTGTAATTTCCTGTAAAGCAGACACTTGCAAACCTAAAGGTGTCTGCCTAAGAGAGAGTTCACTATATTTGAATGAATATAAAAGACCTATAAAATTCCAACAATTATAAGGATGTCAAATTGAAACAATAAATATATAAATGAAAGTTACACAATAAATGAAAGTTACAATATAATTCTGTCTACATGGAGGCCTGTACAAAAGGGAGGAGTAGAGTATATCTCTGAAAAAATTCCCACATATCTCATACAAATAGTCTAGCTATATCTCTACAATAAAATGGTAAGTAAAGTGAAATTGAAATTTAATCTTTCAATATCTCTTAATTATCCAAATATCTCTAAAAGACCTCGGAGCTCTCCATGTAACCGATGGTTCTTTTGCAATCCCCAGTCATTTAGGGAGGATGCAAAATTTATTTTATAACATGGCCGGTGGAAAAATAACTTTTTGAGGAGAAAAATTATTTGCCCGTATGAAAAAATGCTAAAAAAACCATGACAAGTTTAGCATTGTCCGAATAAATAAGTTTGCCTGTACATTTCATATGACCAATTTGAAAAAATGTAAACTTTGTTTAAAAGTTTTGAACTGACATTAAATGAGAGCATGGCACCATGGAAGAAACTGACATCTTTTCTATATTTCAATTTTCATCTGTGTGGCATTCTTTCACGATTCATTCATTCTTTTTTTACTTGTTTCAGCAACTTCAGTTTTTACTTTTTTCTGATCCAATCTCACAAAAAAATGATTGCCCCGTACATTTGTGGCCCAAAAAAGTAGTTACCCGTTGTTTATTGGCCAAAAAAGGTACCGACCCCGTTGTGTTTTCCACCGGCCATGTAAAAAAATAAAATTTGCACCCTCCCTTACAGTTGCCCTTGGAAAAGTAATTTGACGTTAAGCGCATGTGCAGATGACTGCCGGTCAAATAGTTTTTTGAGAAAGGTAGCCGGCTGCCGGTCAGCCGGTAGTCACTTCGTAAATGAATGAGTTCAGTTGGATCATATAGTTCTCACACAATTCTTCAAGCAAAGACACGATAGTTGAAAAACTAATTTGGTTTGTTTTAAACGATTGAAGCCAAAACCAACTATTGTCAAAGGGAGTTCAAATGTAATAAAACATATTTCATGGTCTTTATTTGTAGCATAAAATAAAAAAGAACTCCATTTTTGGCGAGTCAAAATTGGGCTGCAACCTCAGCCATGTTTTCGAAAAGTTTGTGCAAGTAGAAAGATAATTGATATGATAGGCCCATGTCGAAATCAGAAAAGTCATAAAACATTTAAAGAGGCTACTAACATTAAGAAATACATTAATTATATAATATTGTGGTAATAATGGGTTCTGAGCCACAAACTTACCTTCCTTTTTATAGTCTTTAGAAATGAAAATGAAAAAAAAAGATCAAGAACGAAGGTCGAAGGAACTTTGTTGGGAAAATATGAAAATCCAAAACAAAACAAAGACAAACCTGAAGACGAACCTTGCATTCTCCTGAAACTGTTCTGTGAAAAATACTCAACAAGGCAGATCTAAAGCCACTTACCATGAGTAAGTGCTTCACTGCTGCAGAATTTAATCTTTTCTTTTTCAAGCACCAGTTTCCTTTGCATAAATTTTTGAGTTGAGAGAGTTGCGAGCGAGGCACAGGGACGCAATGTAATGAGTTAAATATATTGCATCAACAAATTTCAATTCAAAATTTCGCGCTGGCCAGATCGATGACATAAAGAATCTGAAAATAGCAGACCTAGGTAAAGAGCTGCAAGAAAATTCTCCGTTCACATTTTCTGCATGGTCTGGTATTGCAAAACAAAGAGGAAACAGCAAATTTTCAGAAAGATCTCTATTCCGGATGGTGATTGCTTTCAGTACATTGGTAATTGAAAGAAAGAGAAACTTGAATATTGTTCAGAGAAGTTAATTTCACTTTTGTTTTGTTATACAAATCAAAAGCAAGGGCAAAGGTTTGTTCTTTCCATTTAAATATATGATGTTGCATAATGAACTGTAGATTGTAGTATATGTCATGTCTTACACTTACTGATACATAAAACAATCTTCCAACAGATACATGATCAATATGGAGTTAAACACTGGACATAATGGTGAAGTGTCGTTTCGTATTGTGGATCCGAGTATCGTATAATGGAATGTGTTATCGTATAATGGAAATACATTTCGTTGAATTGAATAAGGATGAGCGTGTGTCGTGTCGTATAGTGGCGACTCCGCTAATCGCGTGATCACTATACGACATACGTACAATAATTTTGTCCAATGTTTAACGGTGCAGTTCACATCGTCGTGCAGCGTGCTTGATTGACAGCTATATTATTACATTCACCTCAATGTCAATCTTTTTGTGCAAGGCACGGGGGTTCTATTAAGAACTATTTTATTGTAAGAGTAACAAAAGCGAAACGCGGCTCTGTAGCAACTGATCGACCTCTAGTTTGAGACTAAAGTTGGCTAAGTTAATATTTATGTCGGTATATTAAACCCAAAAAATCTTTGATCAACGCAAATTGGGTACTTACAACCTTCAAGCATGTAGAAAGAGAGACTATTTTTTGGAATCTTGCTCGCATGTGTTGCTTGAAATATTGCTTATTTCTGACACTGGCCTAACCTTGTGAACAATAGCTTGGTCCTATATACATCTACATTTTTATTCCACGTGGAGTTGGTTAAGTTCTGGTCGTACACCGTCGGGGCATATATTTTTCATAAACTCGTTGTACACCGTTGACCGACGTTATCACTAACAATAGCAACTGGGACTGGGCTATGGAAACTTTGGGGTGTCACACCCATCACACACCCCCTCATTTGCGCTCCTGCACACTCTTTAAATAACGAGAAGGAGAAGTTAATCTACATTGTATTCGCTTGCAACTTGTTTATCACCAATGGACATCCTCTGTGAATTTTTCCAGTGTGCCACTGACATTTTTACCACCAACGCCCAGACTATATGCCTTACATATGTCAGCAAACGCAGTACAATCAACAAACACAGTACAATTTTTGTCTACAATAAACCCCTCAAAAAGAGACCCACCAGAAGGATTTGAGGGGTTTATTATATAAAAACGACGTGCAATGCTTATATATTATAATTGTGTTGCTTCTTTGCTATTATTTCTTTGCTATTATGCTATTAACAATAATGAATGGAAATGTGACTTGTATAAATTGTAGACAAAAATTGTACTGTGTTTGTTGATTGTACTGCGTTTGCTGACATATGTAAGGCATATAGTCTGGGCGTTGGTGGTAAAAATGTCAGTGGCACACTGGAAAAATTCACAGAGGATGTCCATTGGTGATAAACAAGTTGCAAGCGAATACAATGTAGATTAACTTCTCCTTCTCGTTATTTAAAGTGCCCCTACACCTTATTTTTTTATTCTTTATATCGATAAAACTTTCTTCGCTGATTTTAGATCCGAAAATAGTATTTAAATCTGACGTCTAGTTAACGAGTTATAACGTGGGGAAGTGTCGATGTTTCGTCATTTTCGCCATTTTTTGTGGTCAACTTTTAGGACTGGGATCTACCTACTATGACATCATAGTTGGTGCCATTGTGCCCCGTTCATTTGCCCGTACTGAAGCAACAAATCCGGCATCAATTTTCTCTCATACGATGCACTCGATATTTGTTTTTTTGACTTTGATGATTAGAAACAGGTCGGCGCATTATGACATTGAAATTTGAAAGGCTTGCGATGAGTTTGCAGCTGTGGGGAGGAATTACAAAATTCCCATGTAGTGGCTGCTCGTTGTGCTCAGTGGAGGCGGGCGTGGGCCGTGCAATGTTAAAACTGTACGGGAACGGGGATGCCAAGAAGAGCATCAAAACATGATGATAAAACTGGGATAATATGCCATATCGATGTGTTTTGCTAGCCCATGGAAATACACCCGATAAATCAAAATTTGTATGGCTTCACAAAATTCTGCTTTATCAGAATGATCGCCCTAAAACTGTGAGGAGAAGGAGATGGATAGATTTCATCAATTCGCAACGACGGAAGAAATTCTATGGACGCCTCATCATGAATGAAATAAATCAAACAACAAAGCGCAATAATTTCGGTACAATAACAAAATTCATGTGTAGTAATAAGGAATTATGTTGCAGATTTTCTACACTTGCTGTTCCAAATGAAAATCGAATCGTTTCAAGCTTCCTCAAACCCCAAAGGTTTAGACTGACACGGATATGATGGCCAAAATTATTGCGTATATTGAATTTTGATATACACTTTTGCTTCATCACAAACACAACAACAAGATAATAATTCAGATCTAGTCAAATGTCCAGAAAGTTTTCTTTCAACATTTCTTTTCTTGCTCACATCTCTTTCATGGCTTTGACTGAAAGAGTTCTCAGCCAAATGGCTTTAAATGCATCAGGTTTCTCCTTCATCGGTATCACTATCAACGATCTGCTTTGCTCTACGATACGATCAATCCTATCCCCTCGCCATCTTCGCATTCCTCGGCACTGCAATCCCTACTGTCATGAACTACTATCCGACAAAGAATGTTAATTCGTGGAAACTTTCTATTCGATTCTGATCACCAAAATTGCACAAATACCCACGAATACACATAACGAGACACGACAAAAGCGCAACGCAAACACTATTTATTATACTGAATGTAGGCCTACGCCCGCCGCCACTGAGTACAACGAGCAGCCACTACATTGGAGTTTACCTACTATGATGTCATAGTAGGTAAATTACGGTCCTAAAAGTTGACCACGAAAAAGTGGCACGCGTTGCCTCGTATCTCAAAAACTACTTGTCATATCAAAAAAATATAAACGGATTCAGAATCAGCGCATTCGAATCTATAGTTTTAGCCAATAAAAAAATAAGGTGTAGGGGCACTTTAAAACTGTGAGGAGAAGGAGATGGATAAATTTCATCAATTCGCAACGATGGAAGAAATTCTATGGACGCCTCATCATGAATGAAATAAATCAAACAACAAACAAACAATAATTTCGGTACAATAACGAAATTTATGTGTAGTAATAAGGAATTGTGTCGCAGATTTTCTACACTTGCTGTTCCAAATGAAAATCGAATCGTTTCAAGCTTCCTCAAACCCCAAAGGCTTAGACTGACACGGATATGATGGCCTAAATTATTGCGTATATTGAATTTTGATATACACTTTTGCTTCATCACAAACACAACAAAAAGATAATAATTCAGATCTAGTCAAATGCCCAGAAAGTTTTCTTTCAACATTTCTTTTCTTGCTCACATCTCTTTCATGGCTTTGACTGAAAGAGTTCTCAGCCAAATGGCATAACAAATGCATCAGGTTTCTCCTTCATCGGTATCACTATCAACGGTTTGCTTTGCTCTACGATACGATCAATCCTATCCCCTCGCCATCTTCGCATTCCTCGGCACTGCAATCCCTACTGTCATGAACTACTATCCGACAAAGAATGTTAATTTATGGAAACTTTCTATTCGATTCTGATCACCAAAATTGCACAAATACCCACGAATACACATAACGAGACAAGACAGCGCAAACACTATTTATTATACTGAATGTAGGCGTAGGCCTACGCCCGCCGCCACTGAATACAACGAGCAGCCACTACATTGGAGTTTACCTACTATGATGTCATAGTAGGTAAATTACGGTCCTAAAAGTTGACCACGAAAAAGTGGTACGCGTTGCCTCGTATCTCAAAAACTACTTGTCATATCAAAAAAATATAAACGGATTCAGAATCAGCGCATTCGAATCTATAGTTTTAGCCAATAAAAAAATAAGGTGTAGGGGCACTTTAAAGAGTGTGCAGGGGCGCAAATGAGGGGGTGTGTGATGGGTGTGACACCCCAAAGTTTCCATAGCCCAGTCCCAGTTGCTATTGTTAGTGATAACGTCGGTCAACGGTGTACAACGAGTTTATGAAAAATATATGCCCCGACGGTGTACGACCAGAACTTAACCAACTCCACGTGGAATAAAAATGTAGATGTACATAGGACCAAGCTATTGTTCACAAGGTTAGGCCAGTGTCAGAAATAAGCAATATTTCAAGAAACACATGCGAGCAAGATTCCAAAAATAGGCTCTCTTTCTACATGCTTGAAGGTTGTAAGTACCCAATTTGCGTTGATCAAAGATTTTTGGGTTTAATATACCGACATAAATATTAACTTAGCCAACTTTAGTCTCAAACTAGAGGTCGATCAGTTGCTACAGAGCCGCGTTTCGCTTTTGTTACTCTTACAATAAAATAGTTCTTAATAGAACCCCCGTGTCTTGCACATAAAGATTGACATTGAGGTGAATGTAATAATATAGCTGTCAATCAAACACGCTGCACGACGATGTGAACTGCACCGTTAAACATTGGACAAAATTGTTGTACGTATGTCGTATAGTGATCACGCGATTAGCAGAGTCGCCACTACACGACACGACACACGCTCATCCTTATTCAATTCAACGAAATGTATTTCCATTATACGATAACACATTCCATTATACGATACTCGGATCCACAATACGAAACGACACTTCACCATTATGTCCAGTGTTTAACTCCATAGATCAATTACAGTATTTTGGATTGACACTGACCAACAAATCTATACTAAGAGTTGTGTCAACAATGTGTGATGAATATGATAAAGATGTTTGGGACTGGAAAACTAATTTGGAAAAGCAATCGATAATTAATGAACATGTATGGATCAACTAATTATATTGTAGATTTTATGTACCATTTGAAGACGATTTTAAGATAATTTAATGTTCAACATCATGAGCTCTCCATGTATATTCCTTGCAGGTTACTATTGAAGCTAACAGCACCTATACTGACCATGCATATTTTGCTGATTCAAGCAAATGCTCTTCAGTTCAGAGTTGCAAATCAATGTCCATCCACAAGATGACTCAATAACAGATCATGAACAAATCAATGAAGTAAGTTGAATTTTAATTCATATTGCTGTTTATGATTAAAATGATTTTCAAATAACTCTGAAAAAACTAAAGAAACTAACATTAACAAACTTGAAATAACTATCCAATTACTACTCTCTGATTTCCAAAATAATGTCAAGTATATCTGCAGCAGTTGAACTATCTTCTAATACTGTTTCGCTAAAGATGTCTTCACTATCATAAATAACGTCTGCTGAAAGCATTATTTGTTCAATTAACATTTTCCAAGTACTACTTGACATCTCATGTAAATGATTATCAACATTAAAAACACCATCTCTGTACTCTTCTAAACTAGCACGTAAAAAATTTCTTTGCTCATCATCCAGCATAATGTTTATCTCTTCATCTATGTCCATTGGATCATTTATTTCCCGACAATCAGATACCTTCCAAGGAACTACAATACAAAACCCACAATTACAACTAACCTTACAAATATCACAGCATCAGCAACCTGTAAGATTATCAAATGACGATCAGTGGCGCAGATAGAAATATTTAGCGGAGGGGCAAAGACCAAAATTTTCCGACAAAAAGGTGTGTCTTTTGGGCGTGTCCACAAGGGCACGCCCGAATTTAGGTAATTGTTCGATAAGACGTTTCTGAATATACACAGGTTTAAACATGAAAGATGACAGTTAGTTGAGAAAAACACGAATCGGGAAATGAAATGTTTTGGCGATTATCATTTTCAAAGGGTTACAACAGAACAAAAGCCAAAATAGAACATCGAAAAAAAAGTTGATGAATAGTTTATTTGAAAAGTTTTCTTTTTTTCTTGGCTTCAAGAAAGGGTTCTTGCATCTTTCTTAATGGCAAGTGTGCCGCTGTTTGACGATTGATGTAGATCCACGCCAAGTTTGAAAGACGCTCTTTCATTCATGGTACTTCGGAGATACACGCATTTTTTTTATAAGCAACTGCTTTATAAGCAAGGCAGTACTCGGCAAGGGAAAAAGTTAAGCAATTTTAGTACTGGATTGAAGACTGCTAAGCAATTTGAAAAATTGTATTTTCAGTACTTCAGGAAATGTTGGTGCTCATGAATAAAAAGTGCAAACAGAATCTATCGTTAATTTTTTATTTATCTTTAATTTATCGTGCCTTCTGTTCTGACATGTATATGGCCCTATATTTACCTTTCTCTAAAAAAAACGAACAAAAAGTTAAGCAATTGCTAAGCAATTTTGAGTACTCAAGTTTGCCTTCCAGCTAAGCAGTTTTTAGTACTGAGCCCCAGTTGAAATTGCTTATAAAAAAATGCGTGTACGCCTTGGCTCTCTTTAAGCAGCTGCAAGCTCGTTCGTCGCGCTCCCCTGCCCCCTGTATCTACGCCACTGATGACGATTCAAAACAAACATCTTTTTGTCCCTCTAGTTTCAACTCGAAATGTTCCTTTATCAATATTCTACGACAGATAGATGTAGCCAATGCGTATTTTTTCATACTGTCGCTCATTGCTTTCTTGGCTAATGAACCTTGCCAAAGCAAGACAGAATAGCTTTGTTCAATACTGCACCCACCGCGACCACTTTTTTGAACAAACGATTCTAAGCTTTGTGGAGCGCTTACATTAACAACAATAGACACATCTGGGAAGTCTAAACGCATTTCAAACGAAGATGTAGCTACAACAACTCTGATTACTGAACTAGGCTTCTTAAACTCTTCTAAAACTGTATGCTTGATGTCATCAACAGTTGAACGATGGAACATTGCAATTAAGCGTTTATTTAAAGCTACCTCCTGATCTACAAATTGATCTGCTCCAAGAGAAATATGTAAAGTATCATAAATAGATGTGACAGTTTTCACGTTTCTGCAATAAAAAATATCTGTCATTGCCTTTTCTTTTCTCCATTTCAAATGCAAACTGTACCAATTGAGAAAAGACTGATCTCCTGATTTGCATTTAATAAGTTCATAATGAACATTTCGCCTTTCCATTGGAAGAAGAACAATACTTGGCGCTGAAATATGCAAACTACTCCCAATCAAATTTTTTATTTCTTCAGTGGCAGTAGCAGTAAGTGCAACAAAGCGCACGTCATTTTGCAGGAAAAAGTGCATTTCTCCGATTCGCTTATAATTTGGTCTGAAATCGTTTCCCCTGCAAAAAAGGTGTTAAATTAAATGAATTGCCATATTCGTGCAATACATCTGCATATTTTGTAGCCAGAACACAGAGACAATGTATCTCATGAAGCTGAAAACACGGTGCCTTGTTTTCAAATAGCCTTTGATATCCTGAACATACAAAGAACAGCGAGGATGAAGACGTCGAATAACACCAACGAAAGATTTGACATGGTTCATGGAATCGCAATTCAAGATCGGGTTAATGTAGAACACATGGATGATACTGAGCCAGATTATACGCTGTCTACAGCTAAGCCGAGCAGAGTGTGTGGATCAAGTGTGGATTAAGAATACTGTGCCAACAAATGAAATTTTTTCGAGAAAACTGCACTCATCTTTTAAACAAACATATTGCGCACAAATATGAACGAGAAATGGAAAAAATATCCAATATTGAGTAAAAATAAAAAAACAAGATTTATGGAACATAATATGTATACACCATATTGAGTGTAATAGAGTTATGTTCATCTTATGTAGGTGCCCCTTGGACTAATAAACAAGAATGAAATGTATACTGAAGATATGATCAGTATACTCGAAACATATCAAAAATATTGTCCAAGTGTAAATGGTAGCATCAAGAAGATACTTTGTGGAGGAGATAGTCTGACAACCAAACGTGGCTACGATGCAATTCTGGCTCGCGAAGATGCGGCTTCTGCAGAAGAGAGATTGGAAGGGCTTGCCTTGAAATCAGAAGACCGGCATGAAGAAATTCTTTGTTTACATGCAAATATCATCATTATAATAAAGTAGTGTTTAATATGCGTTATGGAGAAGAATATTAAACATTAATATGTTACACAATATTTCTTCCCATATGATGTTCAATGACTTGTACAAGGAAAGTTGAGCAGGTGAAAAAGGCACATTGAACCAATTGAAGAATCGTTTTGACAGAAGAAATGTACGATAAGATGTGAAATGTTCAGCCCATGCATCCAGAGAATTCGTAAATTTTATTACATATTGCTACACCGTACTTGCGGCAATGCAAATTCTTGGCATCAAAGATAAAGATGAGGTTGCACCAATTGAAATGGCAAATAAAAGCTGGATGAAATCTCTACTAGAAAAAGTTTCAAAAGACATCATAACAAAGTCTGTATTGCCAGATAATGAAGCACCAGATAGTTGCCGTGACAAATCAGATACAGAAAAAAAATCAGTTGAGTCATCAAAGTTAACAGTTAGAAAATACAAATGTGGATTTATTGGATGTTCTAAAGCATTTTTGTCAAATGGTGTTGTAAGAGGAATGCATAGAGAAAAATGCCCTTTCAAAGGTTGCTCTGAACAAATTGAAATAGGGGATGTAGAAGGATCGCCAAAAAGAAAAGGAAGTTCCAGGAAATGAAGATAAAAAATTTCATTATTTAAGAAGATTACTAAAAGATGGTCTTTTGGATCTTGCAAGAAAGGATGCAAGCAGTGAAGGAGATGGAAAAAGAATCCTTTCTTTATGGAAATATGATTTTGCCTTCTTTGCTGCTACAAACCATTCCACGTATGCCTGGCTAGCATTTTATTTTGTAGCCCAAGTAGAGATTTTGCTTTGCAAAAGAAAGGCAGAAGAGTTATTACATAACAGGACAATAAATTTTTATCGAGGAAAATGGAAGAATATCCCAAATAGATTATGCAATAGAACTGTTGAATGGTGAAGTGAAGCCAAGTTTAAAGAGTAAATTTGAACAATTAACAGAAAAAACAATCCAAAATGTCGGAAAATCTTTGAAAGCAATGCAGGAGACGATTGGTCAATTGGGTACCATAAAGAACTGTTTTATGAAGATGAAGTTGGAATTACGATAAAAGCACTAAGCAACCAAAATCTTTTTCAGATAATTCTTGGCAGGAGTCATAATTCATTTAAAAATATATCTGCCTCAAGAAAAATTAATTGGACAAAAATAAATCAATGGCTAGGAGCAAACATAAAGCTTCTGTCAAAAAGGCTTGAATCTGAACAATTCAGGTGTAACCATTGAAATGCAAATAATATGAATATGATGTGATGTGATGTGAATGGAAACGTAAATGTGTTTATTTCATTTATCTTATTCTCTTCATTCAGCTGCTCAGCAAAAGTAAAATGAGTTAAGCATAGGACATATTTCCTACATATTTCCTACATGTATAAAGCAAAGAAGCTCTTTGAATCAGTTGAGAAAAGTATAAGATAACCTACGAATGAGGAGCTTTATTCCAAATACCCAGCACACATCAACAATAATCTTCTGTCCCGTGCTAAGGTAAGCATCATTTCATCTTTTTTATACTCGATGGCTATGCTGGACCTTTAGACTTGTATTGATTATATTTGCAGTTAAATGATAATGTAATTCATTTGTATTGCTGAACTTTATTTCGCAAAGGACATATTTATTAAACAATGTAGCTTCAACAGTTTGGCTGTGATTAAATCACCTTTGCAGATTTTATGAATAAATTAGTCTTGCTTTTTATTGATGAATTTGTTATTGTTTATTCCTTTTAATAATGTTGTTTCCTTTATTTTTAGAGTGCAAATATTGGAAAGCGATTGCTTACGTGTTTGATTTCTGTCTTGAAAGTTGAGGGCATTCAAGGTGCCTATACTGAGGTTAGTTCTAGGGATCCTGATGTCATCAGCTTCTATGCTGGTCTGGGGTTTTCTGACGTCACCCTGAATATACCATGTCCTAAGCATATTTCCATACTGGGTCTTTACATTTAGGTTGAGGACTTGTAGAACTATTACTTTGAGAAGTAGAGTAAATTAAGACTTGCAGGGTGGATTCATTATGAAAATTTGCATCGTGCGTTGCTAAAAAATTATCCGTTTACAATGATTTGCTCGTTCAGAGCTAAAATGGATTTCTTTCACTGTGGTTTCCAGTCATAAAAGAACTAGAACTGCTTCAAACTGCAAATTTCCAAAACACTTTTCACCGCTTAACCATTACTACAAGTGTTACACATTCAACAAAGACGGATCTCTTCTTCAGAGGATCAGCGATAGAGTGGCTGCCATTGATATGATGCTGTTTAAGAATTCAACTGAACCAATATCCGTACATGAAAGTCATTGGAATCCTTTAAAAGAGACAACTCGGGGAATTATGTTGTCTATTGATTCTCCAGATAGACCGATCAGCTTGTCTCAGGGTGGTGCAATTCCGCTAACACCTGGTTACCAGATTCATATTAGCTTGAAGAAGGTTGTTTTTCATCGCTTACCAGCACCCTTTCAGTCGAATTGTGCCTCTACAAGTAGGCATAAGCTATTAATTCCTGGTGCATATCAAAAAAAGAATTGTCTATTTTCTTGCATCAACAATCTTATATATGAAAATTGCGGTAAAGTTGATGAATATGGCCGACCATTCATGCTTGAGAAAGATCACCCTACACCTAAAAACCTCATCAAAAAACAGTATGATTACTGTCGCTTTCGCCAAAAGACAGGAGGAGTTTCCAATTGCAAATGTTCCATAGAGTGTGACAATGTTGTCTACATGCCTCGTGTTACTCAGACCCCGTGGAGACAATCGTCATTGAATAGCAAAATGAAACAAGAACTAGCCAAGACATTTAACCTTAAGAAAAGTCAAGTAAATCTGGATTTTCTAAAGCAGAATATAATTCATTTGATCGTGTACTTTGACGATTTCACAACTGAATCCATCTCCGAACAACCTCAGTACACCATTGAAAGCCTCATGTGTGACTTTGGTGGTCTTATGGGCCTCCTTATTGGGGCATCCACCATTTCCATTGTTGAAATCGTATATATTTGCGCGCAAATGCTGCTCAACAAGAAAGCCAAGAGAACTGGAAGCATCGAAACAACTGAAAACGAATTGCAACATCACAAATAAAATAAGCTTACATTTGACATGAACATTACAGAGTCCTTATTTTTGGTGCAAATAATTTCTCCTTCATGCTACTATCTGACACATATACTTAAACTAAAGCACAAATTGCCTGTAATGAGAAATGCACGCATTTCACTTGCTTATACGTTCTATTGTATGTTACATAAAGAATTCCGCAACTTGAGCCTCCCTTTCATGAGTAGAATGAATCTCTGTTCTATGTTTTAATGAAATGGCAAAGACTGCAACAATTTCCCCTCGGATGTCTACAACGAGCGTTAGTGTTTCATTTTTAGATTGAATCTTTGCTTTCTAATCGAATTGGCATGAATTTCTATATTTGATAATTTGTTTTTTGGTTTTAGATTAAAAGAAAGAAGGTCGCGAGAGGCGTTGATTCTTTCATTCACAGGGAGCACCAAAGGAGCTGAGTCATGCCTCCATAATGCTTACCATGGTAAATAATTTAAGAATTTCAAATGAGATTCACAGTAATATTGGATAAGCAAAGCACATTGTGCATATTGCTATTCTATCCTGCCATAAATGCATTAAGCAAGTGAAAAGGATGAATAAGAAGTGACACTTCGTCGACAAATCCTTGATATAATAATGACCTTATCAATCTCTGGCTTTTCTTGCTAACAATGTGTTAGAATTTGTAGATAACCCGTCCAATTATTTTTTTCAGAGCTTTCCACATCATTCGGGAAGAGCAAGGTATGGAACCAAGGTAATGGACATAGATGAGATTGTCCGTGTAAGCATGCTTTTTGGGCTTAGCAGCCTCTTATTTGCTATTTTTATATCTCATGAGGTTGATTGACATTTGAATTTAACACCTGCCTTATTTAGCATTTCTGATTGGTCTTTTCCGGACAAATTTTGTATGATGTGGTGTCCAGTCTCCTTCGTATAAATCCCTTGACCACGTTGCATGCGGTCTTTTCAAATCATTTGGAGGAACAACGAGAGCTCGATGCTGCAAGAAAAACCAACGAAAATGTATTATGAACATTTTTTACTTCACAACTCTTTTACTTCAAATTATTTCAACTGCTAAAGACAATCAACGTGTCTTGTGTTTTTCATCTTTAATGGCATATAAGGAATCGGCTCTTCATTGCTCAAGACGTGAGACAAAGACAGAGCAGGGCTGAGTGCTGCACTGTCTGAAACATTATTTTGACGAACCCATTAGGCCTAGGTGAAATGTTGTTTTTCTCCTGCACTGAAGCTAATAATTGCTGAATTAAATACCTGACAATTGTGACATTTAACTTAATTAGGTAAAGGAGATTTGATTTGGATCGACACATCGATGTGTCGCTCTCTTGTCGAACTTGATTCTATTTGATTCGGCAGTTGTCGAGAGCTCATAATGTGACAAAATCAACCAATTTCTTGCATGCAGTAATTTTAATTGAAATATGCTTATTACACGGCATTGTAGTTACTCTTCTAACTTATAGAGTAAAATTAATACAAAATCAAAAGAGGATCAAAATGTCATCAATTTAAAATCCCAAGGGATTTTGCAAAAAGGCTATTTAAACCTCTTGACACAATGAGCAATCCTTGTCTGTACATTTCGTAAACGGTGGACACTTTGGTTCTATGTTGGAGCGAGTACATCTGGTCAATTGTGGACTCCACCGCAGAAGACGGCTGCGTAGAATTTCTGTTGTTTCCACCTATAAAAAATAACATATTAAATAATGTTTGATTAATCTCTCATTTTCATAGACACAGAAATAATAATGCCTAAAGAACAGAGCTCCTTAGATTGAAATTTGTTAACAATATGTTTTACTTTCAGTAACAATGTAGAGCTTAGAATTAAAGTTGGTTCAAAGCTAGTCAGGTTAGCTGAAAAGTCGCTTTACACCTCAAATCGCAAATTTGATAACGACATGTTTTAAATTTTGTCAAAGAGCACCGTACAACTCAACTTCCTTATAGAATAATTGAGCCTTTGTTAATTGCAACATCAATAATACAGTAATAGGATTTGAGAATTCTTTACACAGAATAAAATTCTCACTAACCCAACCTGTTTGGAAATTCAATGAGTTTTTGTTATGAATGACATAAATACCTGCAGCTGCCACATGCAACCTCCTGTGAAGGTTTCTTGGTTGTCGTAATTCTCGCACGTAAAGATGACTCTTGTTGTGCCTGATTGACTGTGCGTCCACGCAGTGGCCAGTGACGTGGAAACTTTAGTGGAAACCGTGCCTTTTGCAAACACCAAATCTGCTTCTAAGGAAGCCGAAACCTCTACGCCTACGGTAACAGTGACTGTGGAGGAGTATTCCACGGTGTTTGATATCCACTGGGAAACCTTGCCGTTCTGGTTGCAACCGACCATTACCCATTTTGCTACTGGTGCCGTCCACTTGTCAGTGACAAACTTCAGCCGTTGATCAGCAAGTCCTTCACAATTGTACGTAGCTACGCCTCCTCTGCCATCATGTCCAAAAACATCCAGACACTGTGCTGATTTCTTATTGAAGAATGAACAGTATTCGCCATTGCAAAGAGACGTTGGGCGCGACCACATTTGATCTTGTCTGTCTTCGCATGCATGGATTTGGATATTGCCTGTTCCATCGGTTCCACTGACGTCCAAGCATCGTCTTGACTTCTCATTGACTAATTCCCCATTCTGATAATATCGAAACCATTGATCGGTTTTATCCTCACACAGTTGTACATCTGGACATTCCCTAGCCCATCATATCCACTGACATCCAGACATTGGCTCGACTTTTCATTTCTCAACCTTCCACGTGCGACTAGTTTTCCTCGGGAACGGAAATAGAAATACTGGTCATACCGGTTTTCACAGCTGTGCACGCCAATGTTACCATGACCGTCGGTACCACTGACATCCAGACATATTCCAGTGGCAACGTTGATAATTTCATTTGCTTTTTGTATGATTCCACCAGCGTCATAATGCCATTTTGTTCTTCCCATTCGCCATTTTTGACTATTGGGAATTTGTGGGTAATGTTGGCATGGTGATGATCTCACATCTACGTTCCCGGAACCTTGAGGTGTGAAGCAATAATTCAGCTTTTCGTTGCGAATTGTACCATCTCCACAAAGAATGATTTATTGGTCTGCGTATCCGTCACAGTCGTGTGTCTGCAGCGACCCTGCTCCATCAACGCCTGGTATGTCGACGCATTTTTTGATTGCAGATTGCGCAGTTCCCCGATCACAAGAGGATTTGAGCACAGCACTTGCGCAGAAACATCAACATACAAATATGATGCTGTCAAAGTTAGGAACAGTATCCCTGAAAACATTTTTCGAAAAGCTTCACCTCAACCTAGAAGTGAAGATAACATCACATAGAGTGAACTCCTTAATTGGAAAGGGGCTTTTCTTGGCCACCTACTGACATCAAGGACATATTGTGGAAAATTAACGGAGTGAATAATGAGCTAAAGCACTGCAAATATTTTCCTTACTGCATGAACAGAATTGTAAACATGGGAACTTTTTCATGATTTTTGATAGTTATTTTTGAGTCAAAACACATCGATAACAACAGGTATTATCTAAAGTGCTTTTAACTGAAATGTGTTTTGCTTTCAGGGAAAAATGAATCTCGATAGGCTCCTTGCTTAAGTCTTAACACGCTTTGAAATGCTGAATGGAGTTCAAGGCGTGCATGATGTTGAATTCGGTATCTGCTGTATGTAGACTGTCAGAGAACTTGCACCGGCAACTGGGTTCCAACTCAACCCGTTTTGAACTCATCCTGGGCTGAGCATTCTAATCTAAAGCCACTCTTAATAAGTCTTAATAGATGGTAAATGAGCTTAGCATTGCTTGTTGTTTCAAGTTCAAAATTGAATAGCACAGTCGATAGGGTATAGAGCCATATACAAAGGTTTTGTAAATTGCTTTAAATTGAATTATCTATATGTCAAAGAGATTTTTTTCGGTATATCATTATAAAATAGCAGTAAAAAAAGATTGGTCGTGCTTATTCAGCTCCGTCCTGTATAGGACTCAGCCGGTTCCAAATTTTGACTCAACATTTACAAAAATAAGAAAAGCGTATAACGACTTACGAATATGATAATTCTTCTTTGTACGAATTTCTCAGGTTCTCTGCGTCCAGGTGTCTTTGGGATTGGTTTCATCTCTTTTATACTTTACCTGTTTTATCACCTGTGTCCATAACATTTTGTGAAGTAAACATTTTGGAAAGCTGAAATCAGTGTTAATTAATTTTATTTGCTGTATATTAATTAGTATTTAGTGCTTTGTTGTCTTTCGAAAATTTTATGATCTACAGATGTTTTGATTTTACTGTAGTTTTGTTTCATTTCACTTTGACAAGATTTGACGAAGAGTTTTGAAGATCCTCTTCATTTTTTTAGTATCGTTGCAAAACTTATTATAAAGCAATGTGATGTAATAGAAGTAATAAACTTTTAAATAAACTCAAAAGCCCGAAAGATACTTCATTTAAACGCGCCTGCTATCTGGATATTGTTGATGTAAGCTTACTTGCTGTGGCCTTCGCCTATTTATGGATGGCGTCTTGAAAAAGCTGGTAGCTGGTGCGACATTTTTGCTGCTTAAGGATACAATTGTTACCAGGGCTTTTAGGTGCGAGTGTAACGTCGAAGGAAACTTAGGATATCAACATTAGTGAATTAATGGAACGTAAAAGAATAATTAATAAGTTCAAGCGGAATTTCGGTGCCATCAACAACAACTAATCATAAAATACCAACAACTAGCAAATAAACTTAATTAGTACTAATTTCAAATTTCCAGAATGTTTACTTGATGACATAATTTTATCAGCAAAGGTGTTCAAGCAAAGATTTCCAGTAAATTGCTCAAAATCTGTTTATCAAACCTTTCTGTATGGCTCCAATAATCTTGTATGATTGTGCAAAGTTAATATTTAAAATAATAGTAGCTACTCATACTAAACTGGCCATCGCATGAGTAAAAACATTTATTTAAATTGTTTTAGTGATATTATTTCACCTTTTCACCTACTTTTGCATTTTTCTCAAACCAAAGGATAACCCTATTGCAGTGGCGGCGCCAGGGGGGGGAATGGGGGACTAGTCCCCCCCACTTTTTCAGAAAGATGGCATCTGAGATTCATGCAAATCCGATGAGAAAATTGGGGGGGGGGGGTAGGCCTACGTTCTGTGAATTGTGTCGCAAGATTATTTCAATGTAAAACACAAAAATGATACCTTTTTGTTTAACAGTTCCCAATAAACAAGTGAAAATTAAAGTCTATAGGTCAGTTCACGATTCTATTGGACATGTGAAGCTTCCACATTTGAAATCATATATCAGCTTAAAATGCAAAGAGCATTAGGGCGTCTCCCATGAATTCCCATCTTGGAAGGGAATTTTCCGACGTTCAACGCTGCTATCAACGGGTGTTGTTTCAAAATATTTTCGCCGAGATTGACTCTCGTAACTATACCCATTTGTTATGTTTCTGTAAAGGTTTTTTGTGTTGTTCTAATAATATATGCAGAAAGAGAAATCAAAGGATCCTAAGCCATTTTGAGACCTCAGAAATGACAAAATCCCGGGAGCTTCCGGGGGCTTCGCCCCCTGGACCCCTACCAGGGCGCTGCCCTGGACCCGCTGGGGGCTTACATCGCCCCCAGACCCCAAGCTGTTTTGGCAATGGCCTCCGGCCAAAACACAATATTTAAAAATTTCTTGCCCGCTCCGGAAAATGTCCCCCCCACCTTTTTGGAGCTGGCGCCGCCACTGCCCTATTGTATTTACCAGCTACACTTGACATGCAATCCAGCACTCATTTTATGTTAATTCTTTCGAACATAAGAACAAAAAATCTGAATAATCCATTTTAATTTGCATTAAATTTATCCATTAAAATTTGTCAGGCCGCAACCCTAACGTATTGCATGGTTGAATGTAGAATTGTTAACGAATAGATGTTCCATTATCTTTGATTTACGGCTAAGGTTTGGCTGAGGCAACTTTCGACTGAAGTCTTTTCCTGTTAAAGTGATATTTTGGTCAGCTGGCTGATTTTATGGTTCTCCTAATTGGGTTACGCATGTTGTAAAAATATTGTCTCAGACATTCACTGAACAAGTTTCAAACGAATTTATGGCAGTTCCCCGAAAGGTCATTCCACTAATCTTTGTGAAGTTGTTTACTAATTTTTAAAGTGTGCATTTCGCAATCCTTTGGGAGTTGTTTGAAATGAAAAACACCAAAGAAGTTAAATTGACCATTGTGGTCGAAGTCTGAAGTATGCTTTATGCTACCACATGATTCAAGAAGCAACTGGGGATATTTGTGATTCTCCCATTGGGACTGTATTGGAATTTATTGGATGCGCGTTGCGTTCACGCATCTATGACCACCCTGTTACAAGACCAGTCTCGTTTTAAGTGCCTTTGTCATATTTCATCCCTTGGCAAGGAATTAATTTTCTACAGAGCATCTGAGCTCGTATTTTCAGAGTTCCACAGTACAAAGCTGTCATTGTTGTTTTCAAAGTCATCAAAAACAAAGTAAATCTAAAGATATGCTGAAACTGTTCGTTTTGTTGTTTGTCAACTCAGAACTCCTGCTTCTTCGCTTCCTTGTTTGTTTTCGTTTTCCGTTGCCGTCGTCCTTCTGCCAGTGATGCTTCACAAAATACTTGTGGTGTATAACAGTTTTGGTCGCTCTGGCTACTACTTGTTTAGTTAGCTCTGCTCACACTGACATTGCTGCCGC
>RQOL01000048.1:21287-84627 GCA_013076295.1 Sanderia malayensis | reverse complement strand
GATCCAGTTCGTACTGCCGCAAGAACCCGGTCGCTTCTACGACACTCGCAACATAATCGTCAAAATGAAAACACGCATGCGTAGCAACGGCGTCGCGTGGACAGGTGCCCTGCCCCTGGCCGGCTATCAAAAAAACATCAGCACCATCAACAACGCCGGACCGAGCCTCTTCAAGCACGTCAAATTGCGCATAAACAACCAGAACGACGAAAGCATCGCCTTCTACAGCGAGATAGACTACGAAGAAACCCTCAACGGCACTCCGACCGACGTCTACCAAACGGCGATCTCACCAAAAAGGGCTTCTTCAAAGAGACGCCCGGCTTCTTGGCCGAAACCAACTGCTACGGCGCCAACGCCAACGATCCGCCCACCAACACGAACAATCGGCTCGCGCTCGCCTCTGCAACCTCTACTATCACGGAAAAACTGCCGAATTCGAATTCCGCCTCAACACGCCCCTCAACAAATCCGAAGTGCCGTTCAACGCAAGCAACAAACTGGAAATCATCTTTCAACGTCACGCTCCCGCCTACTACCTCATGTGCTCGGCAAACGGCGCCGACGCCACACAACCCAACGACTTGCGCACCTACGTCAACACCTGTCAAATTTACATCGAAGAAATGAAAATCGAATACACCACAATGTCGCTCGTGCCCGAACGCGCCGCCGAATACATAGCATCGTTCACGAACGAAACGCCAGACGAATTCCCCTTCACCCACCACGCGATCGACATCATCACCCCCGTGATCGGCATCTCCGAATTCAAACTCAACATCTCCAACGACAAACTGCCCGACAAGATCATGTTCCAATTGCGCAATCGCCGAGCTCGTCTCGGCGAAATCGGCTTGAATCCGTACATGTCCACGAGTCTGCCCGCCGGCACCAAATGGCAATACCTGATCAACTCGTCCGTGATGCGCAAAAACAAACGCGACAAAGAAACCGAAGCCTACGACAGCGTTCGCGAAACCCTCAATCCCGATGTGAACAATCCGATCATCACACGCGACGACTTTCTCGTCACCAACTCCGGCTACTCCAAGTACTGCGAGGTGCTCACCTTCTCGTGCATGCAGGCCAACAACGTGCTGAGCGAAGATCAACGCAGCGCCGGACTCATGCTCTACTGCACGTTCCAAACAACGGAGCAATGCCCGTCGACCAAGACATCCAAGTGCACAAGTTCGACAAGCGCAAATTCAGCGTCGCACCCAACGGCCAAATCGCTAAAGACTACTACTCGTAAAAACCACGAACGCTTTCCTGCTATTTTTCTTTTTATAAAAACACACAAAATCCCGCACGCACCCGCAACCGCCCCCAAAAACAGCAGCAGCAGCACAGCAGCATGAACAACAAACAGATTGCCGACTGCATCCGCCAAGACTCGCACTATCTCGCGCGAATCTACGCCGGCGTCATCACCGAAGACGACATCGCCAACATTCTCGCCAGCCTCGGCAGCTTTCGCGACTTTCTCGTCACCTCGCTGCTACACGCAACATCCAACACTTCCCGCTCGCCTACATCATGAACACGGGCACGCACAAGAACGGCGGACGACACTGGCAAGCGCTCTACTTCGATCACGATCACAACGCCTTCTTCTTCGACTCGTACGGTCGTCAACCGGCAGGCGTGTTCAAGTCGTTCGCCGAACACATGCTGTCCTTCTCGTATTTTCGCACCGATCATCGCCTGCTCGATCTCGACGAGTGTCTGTCCACGCAAACGTTCACGCCCGAAAACTTTCGACGAGCTGACGGCTTTAGACTGATCGACGCCGATCGACACGTCACCGCCTACTTTCCGTATCAAATCCAATCGGACGCGACGAACGTTTGCGGCAGTACTCGATACTGTTCCTCTTCACGATCTGCCGCATCGCGCAACCGCGACTGCTCGGCTACCAATTCTGGTACGACAATTGCTTCTACCTCGTCCGACCCGACCGAGCATCGTCATCATCATCCCGACAAACGGACAACGACACCGCCGCCGCCCTGGAGAGAAACGATCGACGCGTACGAACCTACTTCTTTCGCCTATTCCGCTTTCCCGATCCAGACATTTTCAAATAAACACACACGCATTTTTTCTGTTATTTTTTTCTTTTTTATTAACATATTATGTAATGTAAATGTATATATATATAAATAAAAGTATCACAAATATCCACCGTCCACGTAATCTTTTGGCACATCGTCTCTCGTGCGAAGCATCTCGGCCAACATTGCTCCTCGTCCAAACGTCGTAACCCTCGACGGCGGTGTCGCCGTCGCTCTAATCCTCGTCCAAACGAGCCCCCCAGACTCGCGGTCGCCTAGGTCGCGCTCCCCCGCAACGCCATGCCTCCAAATCGTCTTCGCACACACCATCAATCCCCATATGTCTCCTCTTTTTAAACTGCGCATCGGGCAACATCTTCAACTCAGGCGACCTGTTCAACATTCAGTCACATCGAGCACATTCCCAGGCGGCCACTCGCGTTTCTTTTCTTCTTCTTCTTCTTCTGTTACCCTCCGGGTTCTCGGCCACAAACACTTGGTCATCGTACCGTACCGACCGTCTCCGCTGTTAAATTCGTCGAATCGAGACAACCCAAAACATCTTTCATCTCTTTCGCTCGCCTTCTCCCCATTCGCCGCCTCCTGATCGTACAATCGCCAACCATGCCACCATCCAAAAAGACGTACGTCTTTCCGTATTCCTTATGTCCGCCTTCATCTGATTAACTAAATTTACAAAGTACGATTTCACACCTGCATTCTCCCAATCGTTCTGCGTCCTAGACCAAGCGGCCACCTCCACCGGCCTTCTCCACTCCTTTTCTGCTATTTCCAGCACGTACATCCAATACGCAGCCGGCACATCACCCACCTTCCTGTATAACCGAGTCGATTTGCCCTCATACTGTTGCTGCTGCATAACTGATCGTCGATCGATTGATCCTTTCCTCACATACACACATCCATATACACATCTACGCACAATATAACAATACAGCAGCAAAAACTTAATTTTTTTGCTGCTAAATTTCTATACATCGATTAACGCCATAGAAATCCAGCAGCAAAAACAGATTAGTAGCAGCAAAAAATTTACGCAACAATACCTCCTTTCAAATGCATAAGACTATAAAAGAAACATCGCTGTCTCATTGCCGTCACACGCCACAACAGCAGCAGCAAAAGACGACAAACAGCAAACATGAGCTACACCTCAATCAACAATAAACAACAAGAAGACCACAAAAATGCTCCTACTTCTGCCGATCGTACTGCTGCTATCGCTAGTGACGACCCTGCTCGCCAAAATTTGGAGGAGGCCTTCCAAAACGCCTCGACCGACGACAGTGGCAACAGTATCACCACAACCGATCCACACCCAACACCGAACAGCAGCGACGACAACGACAGCAACAAAGAAACAACACGGGCTGTCCCTCCTCGTCTCACTCCTCTGCCTCGTCGATCGATTCCGAAAAAAGCCGTGAAACCGAAGAAACGACCGACAACACTATCCATCAACAACTGGCAATTGCCAACAACACAATCAAGCTTCTCCAGGTTCAACTCGCACGACAACGAACCACCCACGACCATGACATGAAAAAACTCATCGCTCAACACGACCTGGAATTGCAATCGATCGGCTGCCTACAAATAAACACTTGCCGAATCAACACGGACACCCAACTGTGCGAACAAGAACTCCTGACACTCCAAAAGCGATTCAGCACAAAGTTCGGCCCGATCCTACTCGACACCGAAGCGACCAACAGCCTGCTGTCCCGTTTTCACAAGATCCAAGCCAACCTGGCCGACCTACGCGGCGGCGTTCCCACGCTGAATCTCCTCGCCGAAAAGCACAACCTCTCCTTGATCCGCCTCCGTCAAGACACAGAAATTCACATCGCACAAGCCCTACGCACGTTCGAAACTTTCAGCAATGTCTGGCAAGACGTCACAAAACAGCACGACGACACACTCACAAACTACATTCCAGGTCTGATAAAGCAACAACGACTCCTTATCGACAACATCAGGCACCTCACACAGCTTCTCAAAGACGTACCCGGCAACGGCAGCACCGTCCTTGCTTACATGCCGTGCCATTCACTCGACACTCTCGAAATCAACACCGACAATCTCACGAAGCGATTCCTAGCCTACGACAGCGAACTGGCAGAGCAGCGTTTCAAATTGAATCGTGCAGCTCAAGAACTAATGCAAATTCAACTGTCTACCAAATCTGCCCTGACCAGCTTCGAGGAATACTTTCCAAAGCAACACACCACACATCCCATTGCCGTGTGCACGAACACCTATCGAACCGGCTTCGTCAAAGAAACTCCGAAAAGCAACGACGGCAACACCATCACTCGATCCACATCGCTGCCGCCCACGCTGTTCAATTTCCAAATAAGTACCGACATCAGAAAACCACCCAAACTGATCAAGTGACAATCGTAACTCTTTCATTTTTCTTTTTTCGCTGTTATTTTACTTAAACATTCGCTGATGCATTTCATAGTCTTTTTAATTTACTTTTTTCGCTTACTCATGTTAGCCTTATCGCTGTATCGTCACACTAATACAATGCTATTCGCAGTGTCGAGTGTTTTCCTTCTACTCTACATCACTAGCCACGCCGCAACATCGCCCGCGGCGCTGCCGGCTCATGATGACGATGCAAACGCACACGCCGTACACCTGATGGAGGTGTGGACGCAAAACCCTGCCGACGCGTACGTCATAGCACCGATGCTGCTTCGCACCGGCACCTACAACAACGTACTGCGCGTCCGCTGGTACTGGAACAAGCACTGCATCGGCGAACACATCATCCTCTACGTGTCCACCGACGACACCAAGTACTTTCACGAAAACACCACCAAACGACCCGAACTCGAGTGGCTCGAAGCATCACTCGGCACCTACATGGACAAAGTCTACATGCTCCTCTATCACAGCTATCCCGACGCCAGCAGCGTGCCGAACAACGACCTGCAACAAAACTCGCAAAACGTCATCGACATCGATCTCCGCCCTCTCACCTACTCCTCCGGCGGCATTCGCAATGACGACAGCGACGATCGCGACAGCAAAAAACCACCGCCGCCTCCTCGCACCGGCTCCTGGCACGTCTCCGACAACTACGTCGTACGCAACGAAGACGGCAACATCAACCAGAAACAATCGATCCTCGCCATCGCCCAAGCCAACGGCATCAAGTGCGACGTTCTCAAAGCTCTCTGCGACACAACCCACCACTGGGCACCGTGCATGAGCTACAACGTATTCTGCAAAAACAAAAACCAATTCGTCACCTCGTTCGACAAAAACTCCTGTCGCAACATCGCCTCGGCCTGCAATCTCAGTCGCACCACCGGTCAAGCCACGCACTTTTGCAAACTGAAAAAGCTCTTCTGCCAGCTCCCCCAGGACGACTAGATCGCAATTTACCACGCATTCTTTTTTCCACTTATCCTCCAACGCACATTAGACTTAGACTAGACTTAGACTAGCTTACTTTCGTCACTAATCAAAAAAAGCACAACATGGTGATCGGCAATGTCATTACAGGAATTCGCGGACTATGGCACCACTTTGGACCATCCTCATCCTTGCGACGTTCTAACAAAGCACCGAGCGGTATCGTAGGTCACTTTGCGAAAAAAAAAATCAAGAAAAAACTTCCTCACTACAGACGCGTCTACGGCTTCGGACTACGGCTACGCCGACGACGGCGTAAACATCGTCGCAAAACACGACATCATCGCCTACGCGGACGTGGACTAATTAACGAAAAATTCTACGCACTCAAGCACGCACCCTGGATCTACAGACAATTCGCCAAAGATATCAAAGTACCCACTTGACCAACTGCTCGCGACAACAACGCAACCGCATGCCAATTTTCACATCAATTATTTCCAACTAAAACCCTCTCGCCATCCGCAACACTGATACAATGATAGGACGAAGAAGAAGAAAACATCATCATCGCCTTCGAGGACGTGGTAAGCCACCGAGCATACCTCATCGACTTTACGGCAGATTTCTACTCAACAAACTCGGCCCAAACAAAGGAAAACACGCCTACATCATCAGCAAAATTGCCGCCCATCATGGAAAAAAATTCATCCTGAACAAACTGCGAAAAAAATACTTTCGCCCAAAGTAACGCACAACCAACATGTTTTTCCCAATTCTTGCTCCTGAAAGAACTCTCTTAAAGTTCCATAATAAAATCCAAAGATTTACAAGATCTCCTCTCAAGCACATCTTTGGACATTTCCGAAAGAGAGCCTCCGGACTCCGATTCTCCGGACGTGGAAGACGTCATCGTCGACATCGACGCCGCAGACTCTCCGGACGTGGGCGTGGTATTGTTCGAAGGCACATGTGGCCCTGGACAAAAGACATGCATTTGGCACTCTCTGGACATGGTTCCAATGGCATCTTTAGTCAATTGCCACCCGCATTCCGAAAAAAACATGGTATATATAAAAAAAACATGAGACTTCTTGGCAATTGGAAAAAACGCACATAACATTTCTACTTATTTACTTGTATATTTCATTCGTGTTTTATAACAATTTATTCATTTTTCATATGTTGTCTTGTTTACTGATGAATCTACACATTCTCCCTACTTTCCATCGCGTCACGTGGCTGGCACGTGGCCCCAGCAGCCTCCGCGCGCCGCCATCTTCCTCCTCCGCAGTTCTCTGGTCGTTGCGTGGTCGCACTATTGCACCATCATTACGTCATCCCGGAATTCCCGCCAATATCACGTCACTTTCCCGCTAACCTCTCTTCCATGTCACTGACACCCACCCTCAGCCTCGTTCGTCAAGGGGGTTCTGGTAAACTACACCGTGTATATATACTACTTAAAGGAAACAACTAGGCTGCTATGAATCAGAGGTCAACAATCTATATTTTCACGCTCATCCCTTTGAATTTGATATGTTGAATGGAAATCACTTAGCTTAGGCCATTTCTACTTTACTCACGGTTTACATATAGTTTGTTAGGCCAGAATTCTGGAAATTTTCCAATGTTTTTTCAGTACTTTGTTTTCAGAAGAAATGTGCATTACTCTACCAACATCTTCGTCTTCCTGAGGCTTTTATTTCCGTGAATATAGTTCCTAACCAATTTATTGACTTTGTGGCTGCCTTCTTTGTTTTACAAGCAAAGCTCATTGATATCCCCACATGAACCTGCTTTCAACTTTGTGTTTATGGAAAATGTTTAATTGTTGTGATGTACATGAAGGAAACCAGTGAAAGTCAAGTTCAAACCCTGAGAAAGATCCACACTTTATTTGCTTACCACCTTCCTCATTGCACATGCATTGCATATCTCTTTTGTCTACCAACAAGAAAAAAAGTGTATTTTGATCAGTCATGTTTAGCTGTATTTACGTGGATTCGTGTGTAAATTGTGGGAATGATTGTTAATATGACGGAAAACAAGTAAAAAAGGTTTTACTTCAATAACTCAGTTTTACCTGTATTTATGTGGATTTGTGTGTTAATTGTGGGAATGAATGTCACTATCACGGAAAACAGGTAAAAAAGGTATTTTCAATCAGTCAGTTTTACCTGTATTTTTGTGGATTCATGTGTAAATTGTGAGAATGAATGTAAATATCACGGAAACAAGTAACAACTGTGTATTTCAATCCGTCAGTCCTACCAATATTTTTCTCTATTCATGAGTAAATTGTGGGAATGAATGTCAAAATCACGTAAAACAAATAAAAAGGTGTGTTGATCTGTCATTTTTAACTGTATTTACGTAGATTCATGTGTATATTGTGGGAATGAATGTTATTATCACGAAAAACAAGTAAAAAAAGTGTAATTCAATCAGTCAGTTTTACTTGTATTTCTGTCAATTCAGGTGTAAGTTGTGGGAAGGACTGCTAATATCACTGAAAACAAGTAGGAAATATGTATTTCAATCACTCGGTTTTACCTGAATTTACGTGGATTCATGTGTAAATTGTGGGAATGATTGTCAACATCACGTAAGACAAGTAAAAAGGTGTATTTTGATCAGTCATTTTTAACTTTATTTACGTGGATTCATGTGTAAAGTGTCGGAATGAATGTTAATATCACGGAAAACAAGTAAAAAGGTGTTTTTTCAATAACTCAGTTTTAACTGTATTTACCTCTATTCATGTGTAAATTGTGGGAATGAATGTCAACATGACTTTAAACAAGTAAAAAAAAGTGTATTTTGATCAGTCATTTTAACTGTATTTATGTGGATTCATGTGTAAATTGTGGGAATAAATGTTAATATCACGGAAAACAAGTAAAAAAGGTATATTTAAATCACTCAGTTTTACCTGTAGCTATTTACCTCTACTCGTGTGTATATTGTGGGAATGAATGCCAACATCACGTAAAAAAAGTAAAAAGGTGTATTTTGATCAGTCATGTTTAACTGTATTTACGTGGATGCGTGTGTAAAGTGTGGGAATGATTGTTAATATCACGGAAAACAAGTGAAAAAGGTTTCATTTCAATCACTCAGTTTTACCTGTATTTATGTGGATTTGCGTGTTAATTGTTGGAATGAAGGTCACTATCACGGAAAACAGGTAAAAAAGGTATTTTCAATCAGTCAGTTTTACCTCTATTTTTGTGGATTTATGTGTAAATTGTGAGAATGAATGTAAATATCACGGAAACAAGTAACAACTGTGTATTTCAATCCGTCAGTCTTACCAGTATTTATCTCTATTCATGAGTAAATTGTGGGGATGAATGTCAAAATCACGTAAAACAAATAAAAAGGTGTGTGTTGATCTGTCATTTTTTACTGTAATTACGTAGATTCATGTGTATATTGTGGGAATGAATGTTATTATCACGAAAAACAAGCAGAAAAAGTGCATTTAAATCAGTCAGTTTTACCTGTATTTACGTGGATTCATTTGTAAATTGTGGGATAGAATACTACTATCACGGAAAACAAGAAACAAAGTGTATCTCAATCAGTCAGTTTTACTTGTATTTCTGTCAATTCATGTGAAACTTTAGGGAAGGACGGCCAATATCACCGTAAAAAAGTAACAACTGTGTATTTCAATCAGTCAGTCCTACCTGTATTTACCTTTATTCAAGTGTAAATTGTGGGAATGAATGTCAACATCACGTAAAACAAGTGAAAAAGTGTATTTCAATAACTCAGTTTTACCTGTATTTACCTCTATTAATGTGTCGATTGTGGGAATGAATGTCAACATGAGTTTAAACAAGTAAAAAAAGTGTATTTTAATCAGTCATTTTTAACTGTATTTAGGTGGATTCATGTGTAAATTGTGGGAATGAATGTTAATATCACGGAAAACAAGTAAAAAGGTGTATTTCAATCAGTTATATTTTTGTGGATTCATGTGTATATTGTGGGAATGAATGTCAAGATCATGTGAAACAAGAAAAAAATGTGTATTTTGATCAGTCATTTTAACTGTATTTACGTTGATTCATGGGTAAGTTATGGGAATGAATTTTAATATCACGGAAAACAAGGGGGAAGGGTGTAATTTAATATCTAAGTTTAGCCATTATTTACGTTTATTCATCTGTATATTGTGGGAATGAATATCAAGATCACGTAAAACAAGTAAATAATGTATATTTGGTTTGGTGTGTCAATTGTGGGAATCAATTTGTTAATATCACGGAAGCCAAATCAAAGAGGTCTATTTAAATAAGTCAATCGTAGCTGTATTTTTGTGGATTCATGTGTAAATTGTGGGAATGAATGTTAATATCACGGAAAACAAGTAAAAAAGGTGTATTTCAATAACTCAGTTTTGCCATTATTTACGTCCATTCATGTGTATATTGTGGGAATGAATGTCAACATCACGTAAAACAAGTAAAAAGGTGTATTGTGATCAGTCATTTTTAACTGTATTTTCGTGGATTCGTGTGTAAATTGTGGGAATGAATGTTAATATCACGGAAAACAAGTAAAAAAGGTGTATCTCAATCATTCAATTTTAACTAAATTTACCTGGATTGCTTTGTAAATTTTGGGAATGAATGTTCATATAACGGAAAACAAGTAAAAAAAGTGTATTTCAATAACTCAGTTTTACTTATAATTCTGTCAATTCATGTGTATGCTGTGGGAAGGACTGCTAATATCAATGAAAACAAGTAGAAAGATGTATTTCAATTGGTCAGTTTTATCCGTATTTTCGTGGATTCATGTGTCAATTGTGGGAATGAATGTTAATGTTACGAAAAACAAGTAAAAGAGGGGTAATTTAATAAGTCATTTTTACCTGTATATTTGTGGATTCATGTTTAAATTGTGAGAATGAATGTTTTATTTACCTCTATTCATGTGTAATTTGTGGGAATGAATGTCAAAATGACTTAAACCACGTAAAAAAGGTGTATTCTAATCAGTCAGCTTTACCTGTAATTATGTGGATTCATGTGTAAATTGTGGGAATGAATGTCAACATCACGAAAAACAAGTAAAAAGGTGTATTTTGATCAGTCATTTTTAACTTTATTTACGTGGATTCATGTGTTTAAATTGTCGGAATGAATGTTAATATCACGGAAAACAAGTAAAAAGGTGTTTTTCAATAACTCAGTTTAAACTGTATTTACCTCTATTCATGTGTAAATTGTGGGAATGAATGTCAACATGACTTTATACAAGTAAAAAAAGTGTATTTTGATCAGTCATTTTTAACTCTATTTATGTGGATTCATGTGTAAATTGTCGGAATGAATGTTAATATCACGGAAAACAAGTAAAAAAGGTGTATTTCAATCAGTTAAATTTTTGTGGATTCTTGTGTAGTTTGTGGGACTGAATGTTCATATAACGGATTAGAAGTGAAAAAGATCTAAATCAATCAGTCACTTTTACTCGTTTTTACGTAGATTCATGTGTAAATTGTGGGAATGAATGTTATTATCACGGAAAACAAATAAAAAAAAGTGTAATTCAATCAGTCAGTTTTACTTGTATTTCTGTCAATTCATGTGTAAGTTGTGGGAAGGACTGCTAATACCACTGAAGATAAGTAGGAAATATGTACTTCAATCAGTCAGTTTTACCTGTATTTAGGTGGATCCATGTCTAAATTGTGGGAATGAATGTCAACATCACGTAAAACAAGCAAAAAGTTGTATTTTGATCAGTCAATTTGAACTGTATTTAGGTGGATTCATGTTTAAATTGTCGGAGTGATTGTTAATATCACGGAAAATAATTAAAAAGGTGTATCTCAATCATTTAATTTCACATAAATTTACCTGGATTCCTTTGTAAATTGTGGGAATGAATGATAATATCACAGAAAACAAGTAAAAAAAAGTGTATTTGAACCATTCAGTTTTACCTGTATTTACCTCTATCCATGTGTAAATTGTGGGAATGAATTTCAACATCACGTAAAACAAGTAAAAAAGATGTATTTTAATTGGGCAGTTTTATCCGTATTTTCGTGGATTCATGTGTCAATTGTGGGATTAAATGTTAATGTCACGAAAAACAAGTAATAGAGGTGTATTTCAATAAATCAATTTTATCTGTATTTTTGTGGATTCATGTGTAAATTATGAGAATGAATGTAAATATCACGGAAAAAAATAACAACTGTGTATTTCAATCCGTCAATTTTATCAGAATTTACGTCTATTTTTGGGTAAATTGTGTGAATGCATGTCAACATCACGCAGAACATGAAAAAAAGTGTATTTTACTAAGTCAATTTTACCTCCATTTACGTCGATTTATTTATAAATTGTGGGATTGAATACTACTATCACGGAAAACAAGAAAAAAGTGTATTTCAATAAGTCAGTTTTACTTGTATTTCTGTCAATTCATGTGAAACTTTGGGGAAGGACGGCCAATATCACTGTAAAAAAGTAACAACTGTGTATTTCAATCAGTCACTCTTACCAGTATTTACCTCTATTCATGTGTAAATTGTGGGAATGAATGTCAACCTCACGTGAAACAAGTAAAAAGGTGTATTTCAATAACTCAGTTTTACCTGTATTTACCTCTATCCATGTTTAAATTATGGGAATCAATGCTACAATCACGGAAAGCGATTAAATCATGTGTATTTCAATCAGCAGATTTACTTGCATTTCTGTCAATTCATTTGTAAGTTGTGGGAAGGAATGATAGTATCACTGAAAACAAGTAAAAAAGATGTATTTCAATTGGTCAGTTTTATCCGTATCTTCGTGGATTCGTGTGTAAATTGTGGGAATGAATGTTATTATCACGGAAAACATGTAAAAAAAGTGTAATTCAATCAGTCAGTGTTACTTGTATTTCTCTCAATTCTGGTGTAAGTTGTGGGAAGGACTGCTGATAGCACGGAAAATAATTAAAAAGGTGTATCTCAATCATTCAATTTTACCTAAATTTACCTGGATTCCTTTGTAAATTGAGAGAATGAATGTTCATATAACGGAAAACAAGTAAAAAAGTGTATCTCAATCATTTAGTTTTACTTGTATTTACGTGGATTCATGTGTGAATTGTGGGACTGAATGCCAATATCACGGAAAACAAGTAAAAAAAGTGTATTTTGATCAGTCATGTTATCTGTATTTACTTGGATTCATGGATAAACTGTGGGAATGAATGTTAATATCACAGAAAACAAGTAAAAAAGGTGTATTTCAATCAGTTAAAATTATGTGGATTCGTGTGTAATTTGTGGGAATGAATGTTCATATAACGGATTACAAGTGAAAAAGATGTAAATCAATCAGTCACTTTTACTCGTTTTTACGTAGATTCATGTGTAAATTGTGGGAATGAATGTTATTATCACGGAAAACAAGTAAAAAAAGTGTAATTCAATCAGTCAGCGTTACTTGTATTTCTATCAATTCATGTGTAAGTTCTGGGAAGGACTGCTAATATCACAAAAACAAGTAGAAAATATGTATTTCAATCAGTCAGTTTTACCTGAATTTACGTGGATTCATGTGTAAATTGTGGGAATGATTGTCAACATCACGTAAAACAAGTAAAAAGGTGTATTTTGATCAGTCATTTTTAACTTTATTTACGTGGATTCATGTGTAAATTGTGGGAATGAATGTTAATATCACGGAAAACAAGTAAAAAAGGTATATTTAAATCACTCAGTTTTACCTGTAGCTATTTACCTCTACTCGTGTGTATATTGTGGGAATGAATGCCAACATCACGTAAAAAAAGTAAAAAGGTGTATTTTGATCAGTCATGTTTAACTGTATTTACGTGGATGCGTGTGTAAAGTGTGGGAATGATTGTTAAAATCACGGAAAACAAGTAAAAAAGGTTTCATTTCAATCACTCAGTTTTACCTGAATTTACGTGGATTCATGTGTAAATTGTGGGAATGATTGTCAACATCACGTAAAACAAGTAAAAAGGTGTATTTTGATCAGTCATTTTTAACTTTATTTACGTGGATTCATGTGTAAAGTGTCGGAATGAATGTTAATATCACGGAAAACAAGTAAAAAGGTGTTTTTCAATAACTTAGTTTTAACTGTATTTACCTCTATTCATGTGTAAATTGTGGGAATGAATGTCAACATGACTTTAAACAAGTAAAAAAAAGTGTATTTTGATCAGTCATTTTTAACTGTATTTATGTGGATTCATGTGTAAATTGTGGGAATGAATGTTAATATCACGGAAAACAAGTAAAAAAGGTATATTTAAATCACTCAGTTTTACCTGTAGCTATTTACCTCTACTCGTGTGTATATTGTGGGAATGAATGCCAACATCTCGTAAAAAAAGTAAAAAGGTGTATTTTGATCAGTCATGTTTAACTGTATTTACGTGGATGCGTGTGTAAAGTGTGGGAATGATTGTTAATATCACGGAAAACAAGTAAAAAAGGTTTCATTTCAATCACTCAGTTTTACCTGTATTTATGTGGATTTGCGTGTTAATTGTTGGAATGAAGGTCACTATCACGGAAAACAGGTAAAAAAGGTATTTTCAATCAGTCAGTTTTACCTCTATTTTTGTGCATTTATCTGTAAATTGTGAGAATGAATGTAAATATCACGGAAACAAGTAACAACTGTGTATTTCAATCCGTCAGTCTTACCAGTATTTATCTCTATTCATGAGTAAATTGTGGGGATGAATGTCAAAATCACGTAAAACAAATAAAAAGTTGTGTGTTGATCTGTCATTTTTTACTGTAATTAAGTAGATTCATGTGTATATTGTGGAAATGAATGTTATTATCACGAAAAACAAGCAGAAAAAGTGCATTTAAATCAGTCAGTTTTACCTGTATTTACGTGGATTCATTTGTAAATTGTGGGATAGAATACTACTATCACGGAAAACAAGACACAAAGTGTATCTCAATCAGTCAGTTTTACTTGTATTTCTGTCAATTCATGTGAAACTTTAGGGAAGGACGGCCAATATCACCGTAAAAAAGTAACAACTGTGTATTTCAATCAGTCAGTCCTACCTGTATTTACCTTTATTCAAGTGTAAATTGTGGGAATGAATGTCAACATCACGTAAAACAAGTGAAAAAGTGTATTTCAATAACTCAGTTTTACCTGTATTTACCTCTATTAATGTGTAAATTGTGGGAATGAATGTCAACCTCACGTGAAACAAGTAAAAAGGTGTATTTCAATAACTCAGTTTTACCTGTATTTACCTCTATCCATGTTTAAATTATGGGAATCAATGCTACAATCACGGAAAGCGATTAAATCATGTGTATTTCAATCAGCAGATTTACTTGCATTTCTGTCAATTCATTTGTAAGTTGTGGGAAGGAATGATAGTATCACTGAAAACAAGTAAAAAAGATGTATTTCAATTGGTCAGTTTTATCCGTATCTTCGTGGATTCGTGTGTAAATTGTGGGAATGAATGTTATTATCACGGAAAACATGTAAAAAAAGTGTAATTCAATCAGTAAGCATTACTTGCATTTCTATCAATTCATGTGTAAGTTCTGGGAAGGACTGCTAATATCACAAAAACAAGTAGAAAATATGTATTTCAATCAGTCAGTTTTACCTGTATTCACGTGGATTCCTGTGTGAATTGTGGGAATGAATGTCACTATCACGGAAAACAGGTAAAAAAGGTATTTTCAATCAGTAAGTTTTACCTGTATTTTTGTGGATTCATGTGTAAATTGTGAGAATGAATGTAAATATCACGGAAACAAGTAACAACTGTGTATTTCAATCCGTCAGTCCTACCAATATTTTTCTCTATTCATGAGTAAATTGTGGGAATGAATGTCAAAATCACGTAAAACAAATAAAAAGGTGTGTTGATCTGTCATTTTTAACTGTATTTACGTAGATTCATGTGTATATTGTGGGAATGAATGTTATTATCACGAAAAACAAGTAAAAAAAAGTGTAATTCAATCAGTCAGTTTTACTTGAATTTCTGTCAATTCAGGTGTAAGTTGTGGGAAGGACTGCTAATATCACTGAAAACAAGTAGGAAATATGTATTTCAATCAGTCAGTTTTACCTGAATTTACGTGGATTCATGTGTAAATTGTGGGAATGATTGTCAACATCACGTAAAACAAGTAAAAAGGTGTATTTTGATCAGTCATTTTTAACTTTATTTACGTGGATTCATGTGTAAAGTGTCGGAATGAATGTTAATATCACGGAAAACAAGTAAAAAGGTGTTTTTCAATAACTCAGTTTTAACTGTATTTACCTCTATTCATGTGTAAATTGTGGGAATGAATGTCAACATGACTTTAAACAAGTAAAAAAAAGTGTATTTTGATCAGTCATTTTTAACTGTATTTATGTGGATTCATGTGTAAATTGTGGGAATGAATGTTAATATCACGGAAAACAAGTAAAAAAGGTATATTTAAATCACTCAGTTTTACCTGTAGCTATTTACCTCTACTCGTGTGTATATTGTGGGAATGAATGCCAACATCACGTAAAAAAAGTAAAAAGGTGTATTTTGATCAGTCATGTTTAACTGTATTTACGTGGATGCGTGTGTAAAGTGTGGGAATGATTGTTAATATCACGGAAAACAAGTAAAAAAGGTTTCATTTCAATCACTCAGTTTTACCTGTATTTATGTGGATTTGCGTGTTAATTGTTGGAATGAAGGTCACTATCACGGAAAACAGGTAAAAAAGGTATTTTCAATCAGTCAGTTTTGCCTCTATTTTTGTGGATTTATGTGTAAATTGTGAGAATGAATGTAAATATCACGGAAACAAGTAACAACTGTGTATTTCAATCCGTCAGTCTTACCAGTATTTATCTCTATTCATGAGTAAATTGTGGGGATGAATGTCAAAATCACGTAAAACAAATAAAAAGGTGTGTGTTGATATGTCATTTTTAACTGTAATTACGTAGATTCATGTGTATATTGTGGGAATGAATGTTATTATCACGAAAAGCAAGCAGAAAAAGTGCATTTAAATCAGTCAGTTTTACCTGTATTTACGTGGATTCATTTGTAAATTGTGGGATAGAATACTACTATCACGGAAAACAAGAAACAAAGTGTATCTCAATCAGTCAGTTTTACTTGTATTTCTGTCAATTCATTTGAAACTTTAGGGAAGGACGGCCAATATCACCGTAAAAAAGTAACAACTGTGTATTTCAATCAGTCAGTCCTACCTGTATTTACCTTTATTCAAGTGTAAATTGTGGGAATGAATGTCAACATCACGTAAAACAAGTGAAAAAGTGTATTTCAATCAGTTAAAATTATGTGGATTCATGTGTAATTTGTGGGAATGAATGTTCATATAACGGATTACAAGTGAAAAAGATGTAAATCAATCAGTCACTTTTACTCGTTTTTACGTAGATTCATGTGTAAATTGTGGGAATGAATGTTATTATCACGGAAAACAAGTAAAAAAAGTGTAATTCAATCACTCAGTGTTACTTGTATTTCTCTCAATTCAGGTGTTAGTTGTGGGAAGGACTGCTAATATCACTGAAAACAAGTAAAAAAAAGTGTTTTTTGATCATTCATTTTTAACTGTATTTATGTGGATTCATGTATAAATTGTGGAAATGAATGTTAATATCACGGAAAACAAGTAAAAAAGGTGTATTTCAATCAGTTAAATTTACGTGGATTCATGTGTGAATTGTGGGAATGAATGCTAATATCACGGAAAACAAGTAAACAAAAGTGTATTTTGATCAGTCATGTTTAACTGTATTTACTTGGATTCATGTATAAACTGTGGGAATGAATGCTAATATTACGGAAAACAGAAAAAAAAGTGTATTTCGATCATTTAGGTTTACCTGTATCTCTGTCAATTAATGTGTAAATCGTGGGATGGAATGCTAATATCACTGAAAAAGAGTAACAAAGGTGTATTTCAATTCCACCGTTTTAGCTGTATTTTTGTGGATTCATGTGTAAATTGTGAGAATGAATGTAAAATGGCAAAAAAAATTAACAACTGTGCAATTCGATCAGTCAATTTTATCAGTATTTACCTCTATTCATGTTTGAATTGTGGGAATGAATGTCAACATCACGCAAAACATATAAAAAAGTGTATTTCAATAAGTCAGTTTTACCTGCATTTACGTGGATTCATTTGTAAATTGTGGCATTGAATACTACTATCACGGAAAACAAGACAAAAAAGTGTATTTCAATCAGTCAGTTTTACTTGTATTTCTGTCAATTCATGTGAAACTTTAGGGAAGGACGGCCAATATCACTGTAAAAAAGTAACAACTGTGTATTTCAATCAGTCAGTCTTACCACTATTTACCTCTATTCATGTGTAAATTGTGGGAATGATTGTCAACATCACGTAAAACAAGTAAAAAGGTGTATTTGAATAACTCAGTTTTATCCATATATTCGTGGATTCATGTTTCAATTGTCGGAATGAATGTTAATATCACGAAAAACAAGTAAGAGAGGTGTCTTTCAATAAGTCAATTTTACCTGTATTTTTGTGCATTCATATGTGAAATGTGAGAATGAATGTCAACATCACTTAAAACAAGTAAAAAAGGTGTGTTTTAATCAGTCATTTTTAACTTTATTTACGTGAATTCATGTGTAAATTGTGGGAATGAATGTTAAAATCACAGAAAACAAGTAAAAAATGTGTATCTCAATCATTCAATTTTACCTAAATTTACCTGGATTCATGTGAAAATTATGGGAATGAATGTTCATATAACGGAAAACAATTAAAAAATGTGTATATCAATCATTCAGTTTCACATGTATTTACATGGATTCATGTGTAAATCGTGGGAATGAATGCTAATATCACGGAAAACAGTTAAAAAATGTGTACTTTGATCAGTCATTTTTAACTGTATTTACGTTGATTCACTTGTAAATTATGGAAATGAATGCTACTATCACGGAAACCAAGTAAAAAAACGTGTAATTCAATCAGTCAGTTTTACTTGTATTTCTGTCAATTCATGTGTATGTTGTGGGAAGGACTGCTAGTATCACTGAAAACAAGTAAAAAACATGTATTTCAATTGGTCAGTTTTATCCGTATTTTCGTGGATTCATGTGTCAATTGTGGGAATGAAGGTTAATATCACGAAAAACAAGTAGGAGAGGTGTATTTCAATAAGTCAATTTTACCTGCATTTACGTGGATTCATTTGTAAATTGTGAGATTGAATACTACTATCACGGAAAACAAGAAAAAAAAGTGTATTTCAATCAGTCAGTTTTACTTGTATTTCTGTCAATTCATGTGAACCTTTGGGGAAGGACGGCCAATATCACCGTAAAAAAGTAACAACTGTGTATTTCAATCAGTCAGTCGTACCAGTATTTACCTCTATTCTTGTGTAAATTGTGGGAATGAATGTTTTATTTACCTCTATTCATGTGTAATTTGTGGGAATAAATGTCAACATGACCTAAAACAAGTAAAAAAAGTGTATTTTGATCAGTCGTTTCTAGCTGTATTTATGTGGATGCATGTGTCAATTGTGGGAATGAATGTTAATATCACGGAAAACAGTTAAAAAAGGTGTACTTTGATCAGTCATTTTTAACTGTATTTATGTCGATTCACTTGTAAGTTATGGAAATGGATGCTACTATCATGGAAACCAAGTAAAAAAACGTGTAATTCAATCAGTCAGTTTTACTTGTATTTCTGTCAATTCATGTGTATGTTGTGGGAAGGACTGCTAGTATCACTGAAAACAAGTAAAAAACATGTATTTCAATTGGTCAGTTTTATCCGTATTTTTGTGGATTCATGTGTCAATTGTGGGAATGAAGATTAATATCACGAAAAACAAGTAGGAGAGGTGTATTTCAATAAGTAAATTTTATCTGTATTTTTGTGCATTCATGTGTAAATTGTGAGAAAGGATGTAAATATCACGGAAAAAAGTAACAACTGTGTATTTCAATCAGTCAGTTTTACCATTATTTACACCAATTCATGTTTTAATTGTGGGAATTAATGTTAACATCAGGGAAACAAAGTAAAAAAGGTGTATTTCAATCAATGAGTTTTACCGGTATTTACGTGACATCGTGTCTAAATTGTGGGAATGAATGTCAATATCACGGAAAACAGGTAAAAAGGTGTATTTTGATCAGTCATTCTTAACTGTATTTACGTAGATTCATGTGTATATTGTGGGAATGAATGTTATTATCACGGAAAGCAAGCAGAAAAAGTGCATTTAAATCAGTCAGTTTTACCTGTATTTACGTGGATCCATGTGTATATTGTGGGAATATGCTGTGTATGCTGTGGGAAGGACTGCTAATATCAATGAAAACAAGTAGAAAGATGTATTTCAATTGGTCAGTTTTATCCGTATTTTCGTGGATTCATGTGTCAATTGTGGGAATGAATGTTAATGTTACGAAAAAGAAGTAAAAAAAGTGTATTTCGATCATTTAGTTTTACCTGTATCTCTGTCAATTAATGTGTAAATTGTGGGATGGAATGCAAATATCACTGAAAAAGGGTAAAAAAGGTGTTTTTTAATTCAACCGTTTTAGCTGTTATTTTGTGGATTCATGTGTAAATTGTGAGAATGAATGTAAATATGGCAAAAAAAATTAACAACTGTGCATTTCAATCAGTCAATTTTATCAGTATTTACCTCTATTATTGTGTAAATTGTGGGAATTAATGTCAACATCACGCAAAACATGAAAAAAAGTGTATTTCACTAAGTCAATTTTACCTGCTTTTACGTGCATTCATTTGTAAATTGTGGGATTGATTACTACTATCACGGAAAACAAGAAAAAAAAGTGTATTTCAATCAGTCAGTTTTTCTTGTATTTCTGTCAATTCATGTGAACCTTTGGGGAAGGACGGCCAATATCACCGTAAAAAAGTAACAACTGTGTATTTCACTCAGTCAGTCGTACCAGTATTTACCTCTATTCTTGTGTAAATTGTGGGAATGAATGTTTTATTTACCTCTATTCATGTGTAATTTGTGGGAATAAATGTCAACATGACTTAAAACAAGTAAAAAAGTGTATTTTGATCAGTCGTTTTTAGCTGTATTTACGTGGATTCATGTGTAAATTGTGGGAATGAATGTTAATATCACGGAAAACAAGTAAAAAAGGTGTATTTCAATCAGTTAAAATTATGTGGATTCATGTGTAATTTGTGGGAATGAATGTTCATATAACGGATGACAAGTGAAAAAGATGTAAATCAATCAGTCACTTTTACTCGTTTTTACGTAGATTCATGTGTAAATTGTGGGAATGAATGTTATTATCACGGAAAACAAGTAAAAAAAGTGTAATTCAATCAGTCAACGTTACTTGTATTTCTGTCAATTCATGTGTAAGTTGTGGGAAGGACTGCTAATATCACAAAAACAAGTAGAAAATATGTATTTCAATCAGTCAGTTTTACCTGTATTTACGTGGATTCCTGTGTGAATTGTGGAATGAATGTCAACATCACGGAAAAAAGGTAAAAGAGGTGTATTCCAATCAATGAGTTTTAACTGTATTTACCTCTATTCATGTGTAAATTGTGGGAATGAATGTCAATATCACGTAAAACAAGTAAAAAGGTGTATTTTGATCAGTCATTCTTAACTGTATTTACGTAGATTCATGTGTATATTGTGGGAATGAATGTTATTATCACGGAAAGCAAGCAGAAAAAGTGCATTTAAATCAGTCAGTTTTACCTGTATTTACGTGAATTCATGTGTAAATTGTTGGAATATGCTGTGTATGCTGTGGGAAGGACTGCTAATATCAATGAAAACAAGTAGAAAGATGTATTTCAGTTGGTCAGTTTTATCCGTATTTTCGTGGATTCATGTGTCAATTGTGGAAATGAATGTTAATGTTACGAAAAACAAGTAAAAGAGGGGTATTTTAATAAGTCATTTTTACCTGTATATTTGTTGATTCATGTGTAAATTGTGAGAATGAATGTTCTATTTACCTTTATTCATGTGTAATTTGTGGGAATGAATGTCAACATGACTTAAAACAAGTAAAAAAGTGTATTTTGATCAGTCGTTTTTTACTATATTTATGTGGATTCATGTGTAAATTGTGGGAATGAATGTTAATATCACGGAAAACAAGTAAAAAAGGTGTATTTCAATCAGTTAAATTTATGTGGATTCATGTGTAATTTGTGGGAATGAATGTTCATATAACGAGTTACAAGTGAAAAAGATGTAAATCAATCAGTCACTTTTACTCGTTTTTACGTAGATTCATGTGTAAATTGTGGGAATGAATGTTATTATCACGGAAAACAAGTAAAAAAAGTGTAATTCAATCAGTCAACGTTACTTGTATTTCTGTCAATTCATGTGTAAGTTGTGGGAGGACTGCTAATATCACAAAAACAAGTAGAAAATATGTATTTCAATCAGTCAGTTTTACCTGTATTCACGTGGATTCCTGTGTGAATTGTGGAATGAATATCAACATCACTTAAAACAAGTAAAAAAGGTGTATTTCAATCAGTTAAATTTATGTGGATTCATGTGTAAATTGTGGGAATGAATGTCATTATCACGGAAAACAAGTAAAAAAAGTGTAATTCAATCAGTCAGTGTTACTTGTATTTCTCTCAATTCAGGTGTAAGTTGTGGGAAGGACTGCTAATATCACTGAAAACAAGTAAAAAAAAGTGTTTTTTGATCAGTCATTTTTAACTGTATTTATGTGGATTCATGTATAAATTGTGGAAATGAATGCTAATATCACTGAAAAAGAGTAAAAAAGGTGTATTTCAATTCAACCGTTTTAGCTGTATTTTTGTGGATTCATGTGTAAATTGTGAGAATGAATGTAAAAATGGCAAACAAAATTAACAACTGTGCAATTCGATCAGTCAATTTTATCAGTATTTACCTCTATTCATGTTTGAATTGTGGGAATGAATGTCAACATCACGCAAAACATATAAAAAAGTGTATTTCAATAAGTCAGTTTTACCCTTCATTTACGTGGATTCATTTGTAAATTGTGGCATTGAATACTACTATCACGGAAAACAAGACAAAAAAGTGTATTTCAATCAATCAGTTTTACTTGTATTTCTGTCAATTCATGTGAAACTTTGGGGAAAGACGGCCAATATCACTGTAAAAAAGTAACAACTGTGTATTTCAATCAGTCAGTCTTACCACTATTTACCTCTATTCATGTGTAAATTGTGGGAATGAATGTCAACATCACGTAAAACAAGTAAAAAGGTGTATTTGAATAACTCAGTTTTACCTGTATCTACCTCTATTGATGTGTAAATTGTGGGAATCAATGCTACTATCACGGAAAGCGAGTAAAAAATGTGTATTTCAATCAGCAGCTTTACTTGCATTTCTGTCAATTCATTTGTAAGTTGTGGGAAGGACTGCTAATATCACGGAAAACAAGTAAAAAGGATGTATTTCAATTGGTCAGTTTTATCCGTATATTCGTGGATTCATGTTTCAATTGTCGGAATGAATGTTAATATCAGGAAAAACAAGTAAGAGAGGCGTCTTTCAATAAGTCAATTTTACCTGTATTTTTGTGCATTCATATGTAAAATGTGAGAATGAATGTCAACATCACTTAAAACAAGTAAAAAAGGTGTGTTGTAATCAGTCATTTTTATCTTTATTTACGTGAATTCATGTGTAAATTGTGGGAATGAATTTTAAAATCATAGAAAACAAGTAAAACAGGTGTCTCTCAATCATTCAATTTTACCTAAATTTACCTGGATTTATGTGTAAATCGTGGGAATGAATGCTAATATCACGGAAAACAGTTAAAAGAGGTGTACTTTGATCAGTCATTTTTAACTGTATTTACGTCGATTCACTTGTAAATTATGGAAATGAATGCTACTATCACGGAAACCAAGTAAAAAAACGTGTAATTCAATCAGTCAGTTTTACTTGTATTTCTGTCAATTCATGTGTATGTTGTGGGAAGGACTGCTAGTATCACTGAAAACAAGTAAAAAACATGTATTTCAATTGGTCAGTTTTATCCGTATTTTCGTGGATTCATGTGTCAATTGTGGGAATGAAGGTTAATATCACGAAAAACAAGTAGGAGAGGTGTATTTCAATAAGTCAATTTTATCTGTATTTTTGTGCATTCTTGTGTAAATTGTGAGAAAGAATGTAATAATCACGGAAAAAAGTGACAACTGTGTATTTCAATCAGTCAGTTTTACCAGTATTTACACCAATTCATGTTTTAATTGTGGGAATTAATGTTAACATCAAGGAAACAAAGTAAAAAAGGTGTATTTCAATCAATCTGTTTTAAACGTATTTACGTGACATCGTGTCTAAATTGTGGGAATGAATGTCAATATCACGGAAAAAAGGTAAAAGAGGTGTATTCCAATCGGTGAGTTTTAACTGTATTTACCTCTATTCATGTGTAAATTGTGGGAATGAATGTCAATATCACGTAAAACAAGTAAAAAGGTGTATTTTGATCAGTCATTCTTAACTGTATTTACGTAGATTCATGTGTATATTGTGGGAATGAATGTTATTATCACGGAAAGCAAGCAGAAAAAGTGCATTTAAATCAGTCAGTTTTACCTGTATTTACGTGGATTCATGTGTAAATTGTGGGAATATGCTGTGTATGCTGTGGGAAGGACTGCTAATATCAATGAAAACAAGTAGAAAGATGTATTTCAATTGGTCAGTTTTATCCGTATTTTCGTGGATTCATGTGTCAATTGTGGGAATGAATGTTAATGTTACGAAAAACAAGTAAAAGAGGGGTATTTTAATAAGTCATTTTTACCTGTATATTTGTGGATTCATGTGTAAATTGTGAGAATGAATGTTCTATTTACCTTTATTCATGTGTAATTTGTGGGAATGAATGTCAAGATGACTTAAAACAAGTAAAAAAAGTGTATTTTGATCAGTCGTTTTTAACTATATTTATGTGGATTCATGTGTAATTTGTGGGAATGAATGTTCATATAACGGGTTACAAGTGAAAAAGATGTAAATCAAGCAGTCACTTTTACTCGTTTTTACGTAGATTCATGTGTAAACTAGGGGTCATCACTCGCTTCGCTCGTTCGCCCCAGTCCGTCAAGTAAATAAAGCTTAATCTGGTTGGCGCGCTTCGCACGCTGCATTCGCTCCCGCTCATGCCCATACATACATACATACCTACATACATACATACATACATACATACATACATACATACATACATACATACATGAGCCGGGTTCGGTCGCTTCGCTCCCTCCCCGGAGCCCGTCAAGTAAGCAATGCTTAATCTGGTTGGCGCGCTTTGCGCGCTGCATTCGCTGCCGCTCATGCCCATACATACATACATACCCTACAATACATACCATACAATACATACCCTACAACACATACCCTACAATACATACCCTACAATACATACCCTACAATACAAACCCTACAATACATACCCTACTATATATACCCTACAATACATACCCTACAATACATACCCTACAATACATACCCTACAATACATACCCTACATAACATACCCTACAATACATACCCTACAACACATACCCTTCATAACATACCCTACAATACATACCCTACAATACATATCCTACATAACATACCCTACAATACAAACCCTACAATACATACCCTACAATACATACCCTACTATATATACCCCACAATACATACCCTACAATACATACCCTACAATACATACCCTACAATACATACCCTACAACACATACCCTACAATACATACCCTACAATACAAACCCTACAAAACATACCCTACAATACATACCCTACAATACATACCCTACAATACAAACCCTACAATACATACCCTACTATATATACCCTACAATACATACCCTACAATACATACCCTACAATACATACCCTACAATACATACCCTACAACACATACCCTACAATACATACCATACAATACATACCCTACAATACAAACCCTACAATACATACCCTACAATACATACCGTACTATATATACCCTACAATACATACCCTACAATACATACCCTACAATACATACCCTACAATACATACCCTACAATACATACCCTACATAACATACCCTACAATACATACCCTACAATACATATCCTACATAACATACCCTACAATACATACCCTACTATACATACCCTACAATACATACCCTACAATACATATTACGACGCAACATTTCTAAAGAAAGTAAAGGTGGGAGGTCGAATCTCCCCCCCCTGCCAAGCGACCGTCCCGCGCCCACGCTGCCCCCCTGAAAGCTGTTTCTGAAAGTCGATAGCTTCAGTGTGAAGTTTGAAAAAAAAGGTGCTTTCAAAAATTTAATCCATCCTGGAAAATTTAAACTCAATCTGTAATAAACATTATATCAAACTGTAGCTAAGGAAACAGCAAACACGTTGCAAATAGTCTCATCTCTTAAATAAGTAATACTGAATTCTTAGAGACCATTTGGTGGAAGTGGTTTGAATGAAATTTCGGAGCCGTGCAAAAAGCAAAACCTTTGAACACACTTTAGCAAATAAAAATAGTATTTACCGTGGCAAATAGTGACCCAGTTGAACTCAAAAAACACAAACATGAAGGTAATATGTTGGGGAACAATTATCGAAAGTGTTTGGGTAAAAAATAATCAATTGTGGCAGGCTAAAATTGAATTTTCGCAAATGCAAAAACAACGCGTGTTGCGTGAAAAATTGCTCCTTCCCGAGTGAAAAGCAACTTTGTTGGAAATCGTAAAAAAACAAAAAAAAAAACAAAAAAAACAACACATTATTTTAGTTCTGTTATCAGACAACACTTGTCAAAAATTTAAATGGGGAAAATCGAGCAAATAGGGCCGGAAAAATTCAAAACTTTGACCATGGCCTAAACGTTGTTAGCATGCCGAAGCAACAATGGGGGTCGCCTACTACAAAACCCACAACTATTTAATTCAAAAAACAAAACAAAGCTATCACCTGTGTTCTCTATTGTTTCCTGTAACTCTCCAGGGGTCTTTCAAACAATTAAGAGCTCTTTACAAAGATAATTCAGCTGGTAAAACACTTTGAAAGGCGCCCACCTCACTTTTTGTGTACAAAACAAAAACACGCGTCTTCTCCAAAAGTACCTGCTGCCTGCCGAGGGCAAATTTGCATGATAACGAAAAACGCGTCACTGTTCACGTGATGTTGCGAAAGAGCCAATCAAATTGCAGGAAAAGGCGAAACGGGTCACGTGAAGAGCGAATACTCTTTTCGAAAATGGAGTTGCGGACGCGAATTTGGAAGTTTCGCCAGCGTAAGCCGTCGTTTTTTCGTGATAGCACAATTAGTGGAATAATTAATGGAATAACTCAAAAATTCTTTTAAAATAGGCTTCCAAAAATAGATAACTTTTGTCTACTCTAGAAACGGAGGCTTTCCATGCAAGTGCCAAGCTTGTCCTCCTCCATTCAAAAAAGCCTTGTTGATTACACGGTTCGCTGTTTCGGCCCATTGTTTTGGGGCGTTCGACCTATTGTTTCCGGTCGAATCTATTGTTTTGGCCAGAGTTTCGCCACCATCACGTGACCACGTAGAATAGTAATATTAGATTGTGGGAATGAATGTTATTATCACGGAAAACAAGTAAAAAAGTGTAATTCAATCAGTCAGTGTTACTTGTATTTCTCTCAATTCAGGTGTAAGTTGTGGGAAGGACTGCTAATATCACTGAAAACAAGTAAAAAAAAGTGTTTTTTGATCAGTCATTTTTAACTGTATTTATGTGGATTCATGTGTAAATTGTGGGAATGAATGTTAACATCACGGGAAACAAGTAAAAAAGGTGTATTTCAATCAGTTAAATTTACGTGGATTCATGTGTGAATTGTGGGAATGAATGCTAATATCACGGAAAACAAGTAAAAAAAAGTGTATTTTGATCAGTCATGTTTAACTGTATTTACGTGGATTCATGTATAAACTGTGGGAATGAATGCTAATGTTACGGAAAACAGGTAAAAAAAGTGTATTTCGATCATTTAGTTTTACCTGTATCTCTGTCAATTACTGTGTAAATCGTGGGATGGAATGCTAATATGACTGAAAAAGAGTAAAAAGGTGTATTCTAATTCAACCGTTTTAGCTGTATTTTTGTGGATTCATGTGTAAATTGTGAGAATGAATGTAAATATGGCAAAAAAAAATTAACAACTGTGCAATTCAATCAGTCAATTTTATCAGTATTTACCTCTATTCATGTTTGAATTGTGGGAATGAATGTCAACATCACGCAAAACATATAAAAAAGTGTATTTCAATAAGTCAGTTTTACCTGCATTTAGGTGGATTCATTTGTAAATTGTGGGATTGAATACTACTATCACCGAAAACAAGAAAAAAAAATGTATTTCAATCAGTCAGTTTTACTTGTATTTCTGTCAATTCATGTGAACCTTGGGGGAAGGACGGCCAATATCACTGTAAAAAAGTAACAACTGTGTATTTCAATCAGTCAATTTTATCAGTATTTACCTCTATTCATGTTTGAATTGTGGGAATGAATGTCAACATCACGCAAAACATATAAAAAAGTGTATTTCAATAAGTCAGTTTTACCTGCATTTACGTGGATTCATTTGTAAATTGTGGGATTGAATACTACTATCACGGAAAACAAGAAAAAAAAGTGAATTTCAATCAGTCAGTTTTACTTGTATTTCTCTCAATTCATGTGAACCTTTGTGGAAGGACGGCCAATATCACCGTAAAAAGTAACAACTGTGTATTTCAATCAGTCAGTCCTACCTGTATTTTTGTGCATTCATATGTAAAATGTGAGAGTGAATGTCAACATCACTTAAAACAACTAAAATAGGTGTATTTTAATCAGTCTTGTTTAACTTTATTTACGTGAATTCATGTGTAAATTGTGGGAATGAATGTTAATATCACAGAAAACAAGTAAAAAAGGTGTATCTCAATCATTCAATTTTCACCTAAATTTACCTGGATTCATGTGTAAATTATGGGAATGAATGTTCATATAACGGAAAAGAAGTAAAAAATGTGTATATCAATCATACAGTTTCACTTGTATTTAGGTGGATTCATGAGTAAATCGTGGGAATGAATGCTAATATCACGGAAAACAGTTAAAAAAGGTGTACTTTGATCCGTCATTTTTAACTGTATTTACATGGATTCATATGTAAATTGTGGGAATGCATGTTAATATAACAGAAAACAAGTAAATAATATGTATTTCAATTATTCGGCTTTTACCTAAATTTACGTCGATTCACTTGTAAATTATGGAAATGAATGCTACTATCACGGAAACCAAGTAAAAAAAACGTGTAATTCAATCAGTCAGTTTTACTTGTATTTCTGTCAATTCATGTGTATGTTGTGGGAAGGACTGCTAGTATCACTGAAAACAAGTAAAAAACATGTATCTCAATTGGTCACTTTTATCCGTATTTTCGTGGATTCATGTGTCAATTGTGGGAATGAAGGTTAATATCACGAAAAACAAGTAGGAGAGGTGTATTTCAATAAGTCAATTTTATCTGTATTTTTGAGCATTCATGTGTAAATTGTGAGAAAGAATGTAAATATCACGGAAAAAAGTAACAACTGTGTATTTCAATCAGTCAGTTTTACCAGAATTTACACCAATTCATGTTTTAATTGTGGGAATTAATGTTAACATCAGGGAAACAAAGTAAAAAAGGTGTATTTCAATCAATCAGTGTTACCCTTATTTACGTGAATTCGTGTCTAACTTGTGGGAATGTATGTCAATATTACGGAAAACAGGTAAAAGAGTTGTATTACAATCAGTGAGTTTTAACTGTGTTTACCTCTATTCATGTGTAAATTGTGGGAACGAATGTCAATATCACGTAAAACAAGTAAAAAGGTGTATTTTGATCAGTCATTCTTAACTGTATTTACGTAGATTCATGTGTCTATTGTGGGAATGAATGTTATTATCACGGAAAACAAGTGGAAAATATGTATTTCAATCAGTCAGTTTTACCTGTATTCAGGTGGATTCCTGTGTGAATTGTGCAATGAATGTCAACATCACTTAAAACAAGTAAAAAAGGTGTATTTCAATTAGTTAAATTTATGTGGATTCATGTGTAAATTGTGGGAATGAATGTTATTATCACGGAAAACAAGTAAGAAAAGTGTAATTCAATCAGTTAAATTTACGTGGATTCATGTGTGAATTGTGGGAATGAATGCTAATATCACGGAAAACAAGTAAGCAAAAGTGTATTTTGATCAGTCAGGTTTAACTGTATTTACGTGGATTTATGTATAAACTGTGGGAATGAATGCTAATATTACGGAAAACAGGTAAAAAAAGTGTATTTCGATCATTTAGTTTTACCTCTATCTCTGTCAATTAATGTGTAAATTGTAGGATGGAATGCTAATATCACTGAAAAAGAGTAAAAAAGGTGTTTTTCAATTCAACCGTTTTAGCTGTATTTTTGTGGATTCATGTGTAAATTGTGAGAATGAATGTAAATAGGCAAAAAAATTAACAACTGTGCATTTCAATCAGTCAATTTTATCAGTATTTACCTCTATTCTTGTGTAAATTGTGGGAATGAATGTCAACATCACGCAAAACATGTAAAAAAGTGTATTTCACTAGGTCAATTTTACCTGCATTTACGTGGATTCATTTGTAAATTGTGGGATTGAATACTACTATCACGGAAAACAAGAAAAAAAAGTGTATTTCAATCAGTCAGTTTTACTTGTATTTCTGTCAATTCATGTGAACCTTTGGGGAAGGACGGCCAATATCACCGTAAAAAAGTAACAACTGTGTATTTCAATCAGTCAGTCGTACCAGTATTTACCTCTATTCTTGTGTAAATTGTGGGAATGAATGTTTTATTTACCTCTATTCATGTGTAATTTGTGGGAATAAATGTCAACATGACTTAAAACAAGTAAAAAAAGTGTATTTTGATCAGTCGTTTTTAACTGTATTTATGTGGATTCATGTGTAAATTGTGGGAGTGAATGTTAATATCACAGAAAAGAAGTAAAAAAGGTGTATTTCAATCAGTTAAAATTATGTGGATTTATGTGTAATTTGTGGGAATGAATGTTCATATAACGGATTACAAGTGAAAAAGATGTAAATCAATCAGTCACTTTTACTCGTTTTTACGTAGATTCATGTGTAAATTGTGGAAATGAATGTTATTATCACGGAAAACAAGTAAAAAAGTGTAATTCAATCAGTCAACGTTACTTTTATTTCTGTCAATTCATGTGTAAGTTGTGGGAATGAATGTAAATATGGCAAAAAAATTAACAACTGTGCATTTCAATCAGTCAATTTTATCAGTATTTACCTCTATTCTTGTGTAAATTGTGGGAATGAATGTCAACATCACGCAAAACATGTAAAAAAGTGTATTTCACTAAGTCAATTTTACCTGCATTTACGTGGATTCATTTGTAAATTGTGGGATTGAATACTAGTATCACGGAAAACAAGAAAAAAAAGTGTATTTCAATCAGTCAGTTTTACTTGTATTTCTGTCAATTCATGTGATCCTTTGGGGAAGGACGGCCAATATCACCGTAAAAAAGTAACAACTGTGTATTTCAATCAGTCAGTCGTACCAGTATTTACCTCTATTCTTGTGTAAATTATGGGAATGAATGTTTTATTTACATCTATTTATGTGTAATTTGAGGGGAATAAATGTCAACATGACTTAAAACAAGTAAAAAAAGTGTATTTTGATCAGTCGTTTTTAACTGTATTTATGTGGATTCATGTGTAAATTGTGGGAGTGAATGTTAATATCACAGAAAAGAAGTAAAAAAGGTGTATTTCAATCAGTTAAAATTATGTGGATTCATGTGTAATTTGTGGGAATGAATGTTCATATAACGGATTACAAGTGATAAGGATGTAAATCAATCAGTCACTTTTACTCGTTTTTACGTAGATTCATGTGTAAATTGTGGGAATGAATGTTATTATCACGGAAAACAAGTAAGAAAGTGTAATTCAATCAGTCAACGTTACTTTTATTTCTGTCAATTCATGTGTAAGTTGTGGGAATGAATGTAAATATGGCAAAAAAATTAACAACTGTGCATTTCAATCAGTCAATTTTATCAGTATTTACCTCTATTCTTGTGTAAATTGTGGGAATGAATGTCAACATCACGCAAAACATGTAAAAAAGTGTATTTCACTAAGTCAATTTTACCTGCATTTACGTAGATTCATTTGTAAATTGTGGGATTGAATACTACTATCACGGAAAACAAGAAAAAAAGTGTATTTCAATCAGTCAGTTTTACTTGTATTTCTGTCAATTCATGTGATCCTTTGGGAAGGACGGCCAATATCACCGTAAAAAAGTAACAACTGTGTATTTCAATCAGTCAGTCGTACCAGTATTTACCTCTATTCTTGTGTAAATTATGGGAATGAATGTTTTATTTACATCTATTTATGTGTAATTTGAGGGGAATAAATGTCAACATGACTTAAAACAAGTAAAAAAAGTGTATTTTGATCAGTCGTTTTTAACTGTATTTATGTGGATTCATGTGTAAATTGTGGGAGTGAATGTTAATATCACAGAAAAGAAGTAAAAAAGGTGTATTTCAATCAGTTAAAATTATGTGGATTCATGTGTAATTTGTGGGAATGAATGTTCATATAACGGATTACAAGTGATAAGGATGTAAATCAATCAGTCACTTTTACTCGTTTTTACGTAGATTCATGTGTAAATTGCGGGAATGAATGTTATTATCACGGAAAACAAGTAAAAAAAGTGTAATTCAATCAGTCAACGTTACTTGTATTTCTTTCAATTCATGTGTAAGTTGTGGGAAGGACTGCTAATATCACTGAAAACAAGTAAAAAAAAGTGTTTTTTGATCAGTCATTTTTAACTGTATTTATGTGGATTCATGTATAAATTGTGGAAATGAATGCTAATATCACTGAAAAGGAGTAAAAAAGGTGTATTTCAATTCAACCGTTTTAGCTGTATTTTTGTGGGTTCATGTTTAAATTGTGAGAATGAATGTAAAAATGGCAAAAAAAATTAACAACTGTGCAATTCGATCAGTCAATTTTATCAGTATTTACCTCTATTCATGTTTGAATTGTGGGAATGAATGTCAACATCATGCAAAACATATAAAAAAGTGTATTTCAATAAGTCAGTTTTACCCTTCATTTACGTGGATTCATTTGTAAATTGTGGCATTGAATACTACTATCACGGAAATCAAGACAAAAAAGTGTATTTCAATCAATCAGTTTTACTTGTATTTCTGTCAATTCATGTGAAACTTTGGGGAAGGACGGCCAATATCACTGTTAAAAAAGTAACAACTGTGTATTTCAATCAGTCAGTCTTACCACTATTTACCTCCATTCATGTGTAAATTGTGGGAATGGATGTCAACATCACATACAACAAGTAAAAAGGTGTATTTGAATAACTCAGTTTTACCTGTATCTACCTCTATTCATGTGTAAATTGTGGGAATCAATGCTTCTATCACGGAAAGCGAGTAAAAAATGTGTATTTCAATCAGCAGATTTACTTGCATTTCTGTCAATTCATTTTGTGGATTCATGTGTAAATTGTGAGAATGAATGTAAATATGGCAAAAAAAATTAACAACTGTGCTTTTCAATCAGTCAATTTTATCAGTATTTACCTCTATTCTTGTGTAAATTGTGGGAATGAATGTCAACATCACACAAAACATGTAAAAAAGTGTATTTCACTAAGTCAATTTTACCTGCATTTACGTGGATTCATTTGTAAATTGTGGGATTGAATACTACTATCACGGAAAACAAGAAAAAAAAGTGTATTTCAATCAGTCAGTTTTACTTGTATTTCTGTCAATTCATGTGAACCTTTGGGGAAGGACGGCCAATATCACCGTAAAAAAGTAACAACTGTGTATTTCAATCAGTCAGTCGTACCAGTATTTACCTCTATTCGTGTGTAAATTGTGGGAATGAATGTTTTATTTACCTCTATTCATGTGTAATTTGTGGGAATAAATGTCAACATGACTTAAAACAAGTAAAAGAAGTGTATTTTGATCAGTCGTTTTTAACTGTATTTATGTGGATTCATGTGTAAATTGTGGGAGTGAATGTTAATATCACAGAAAAGAAGTAAAAAAGGTGTATTTCAATCAGTTAAAATTATGTGGATTCATGTGTAATTTGTGGGAATGAATGTTCATATAACGGATTACAAGTGAAAAGGATGTAAATCAATCAGTCACTTTTACTCGTTTTTACGTAGATTCATGTGTAAATTGTGGGAATGAATGTTATTATCACGGAAAACAAGTAAAAAAAGTGTAATTCAATCAGTCAACGTTACTTGTATTTCTGTCAATTCATATGTAAGTTGTGGGAAGGACTGCTAATATCACTGAAAACAAGTAAAAAAAAGTGTTTTTTGATCAGTCATTTTTAACTGTATTTATGTGGATTCATGTATAAATTGTGGAAATGAATGCTAATATCACTGAAAAGGAGTAAAAAAGGTGTATTTCAATTCAACCGTTTTAGCTGTATTTTTGTGGATTCATGTGTAAATTGTGAGAATGAATGTAAAAATGGCAAAAAAAATTAACAACTGTGCAATTCGAACAGTCAATTTTATCAGTATTTACCTCTATTCATGTTTGAATTGTGGGAATGAATGTCAACATCATGCAAAACATATAAAAAAGTGTATTTCAATAAGTCAGTTTTACCCTTCATTTACGTGGATTCATTTGTAAATTGTGGGATTGAATACTACTATCACGGAAAACAAGAAAAAAAAGTGTATTTCAATCAGTCAGTTTTACTTGTATTTCTGTCAATTCATGTGAACCTTTGGGGAAGGACGGCCAATATCACCGTAAAAAAGTAACAACTGTGTATTTCAATCAGTCAGTCGTACCAGTATTTACCTCTATTCTTGTGTAAATTGTGGGAATGAATGTTTTATTTACCTCTATTCATGTGTAATTTGTGGGAATAAATGTCAACATGACTTAAAACAAGTCAAAAAAGTGTATTTTGATCAGTCGTTTTTAACTGTATTTTTGTGGATTCATGTGTAAATTGTGGGAATGAATGTTAATATCACGGAAAACAAGTAAAAAAGGTGTATTTCAATCAGTTAAAATTATGTGGATTCATGTGTAATTTGTGGGAGTGAATGTTCATATAGCGGATTACAAGTGAAAAAGATGTAAATCAATCGGTCACTTTTACTCGTTTTTACGTAGATTCATGTGTAAATTGTGGGAATGAATGTTATTATCACGGAAAACAAGTAAAAAAGTGTAATTCAATCAGTCAACGTTACTTGTATTTCTGTCAATTCATGTGAGAGTTGTGGGAATGAATGTAAATATGGCAAAAAAATTAACAACTGTGCATTTCAATCAGTCAATTTTATCAGTATTTACCTCTATTCTTGTGTAAATTGTGGGAATGAATGTCAACATCACGCAAAACATGTAAAAAAGTGTATTTCACTAAGTCAATTTTACCTGCATTTACGTGGATTCATTTGTAAATTGTGGGATTGAATACTACTATCACGGAACACAAGAAAAAAAAGTGTATTTCAATCAGTCAGTTTTACTTGTATTTCTGTCAATTCATGTGAACCTTTGGGGAAGGACGGCCAATATCACCGTAAAAAAGTAACAACTGTGTATTTCAATCAGTCAGTCGTACCAGTATTTACCTCTATTCTTGTGTAAATTGTGGGAATGAATGTTTTATTTACCTCTATTCATGTGTAATTTGTGGGATTAAATGTCAACATGACTTAAAACAAGTAAAAAAAGTGTATTTTGACCAGTCGTTTTTAACTGTATTTGTGTGGATTCATGTGTAAATTGTGGGAGTGAATGTTAATATCACAGAAAAGAAGTAAAAAAGGTGTATTTCAATCAGTTAAAATTATGTGGATTCATGTGTAATTTGTGGGAATGAGTGTTCATATAACGGATTACAAGTGAAAAGGATGTAAATCAATCAGTCACTTTTACTCGTTTTTACGTAGATTCATGTGTAAATTGTGGGAATGAATGTTATTATCACGGAAAACAAGTAAAAAAAGTGTAATTCAATCAGTCAACGTTACTTGTATTTCTGTCAATTCATATGTAAGTTGTGGGAAGGACTGCTAATATCACTGTAAACAAGTAAAAAAAAGTGTTTTTTGATCAGTCATTTTTAACTGTATTTATGTGGATTCATGTATAAATTGTGGAAATGAATGCTAATATCACTGAAAAGGAGTAAAAAAGGTGTATTTCAATTCAACCGTTTTAGCTGTATTTTTGTGGATTCATGTGTAAATTGTGAGAATGAATGTAAAAATGGCAAAAAAAATTAACAACTGTGCAATTCGATCAGTCAATTTTATCAGTATTTACCTCTATTCATGTTTGAATTGTGGGAATGAATGTCAACATCATGCAAAACATATAAAAAAGTGTATTTCAATAAGTCAGTTTTACCCTTCATTTACGTGGATTCATTTGTAAATTGTGGCATTGAATACTACTATCACGGAAATCAAGACAAAAAAGTGTATTTCAATCAATCAGTTTTACTTGTATTTCTGTCAATTCATGTGAAACTTTGGGGAAGGACGGCCAATATCACTGTTAAAAAAGTAACAACTGTGTATTTCAATCAGTCAGTCTTACCACTATTTACCTCCATTCATGTGTAAATTGTGGGAATGGATGTCAACATCACATAAAACAAGTAAAAAGGTGTATTTGAATAACTTAGTTTTACCTGTATCTACCTCTATTCATGTGTAAATTGTGGGAATCAATGCTTCTATCACGGAAAGCGAGTAAAAAATGTGTATTTCAATGAGCAGATTTACTTGCATTTCTGTCAATTCATTTTGTGGATTCATGTGTAAATTGTGAGAATGAATGTAAATATGGCAAAAAAAATTAACAACTGTGCATTTCAATCAGTCAATTTTATCAGTATTTACCTCTATTCTTGTGTAAATTGTGGGAATGAATGTCAACATCACGCAAAACATGTAAAAAAGTGTATTTCACTAAGTCAATTTTAACTGCATTTACGTGGATTCATTTGTAAATTCTGGGATTGAATACTACTATCACGGAAAACAAGAAAAAAAAGTATATTTCAATCAGTCACTTTTCCTTGTATTTCTGTCAATTCATGTGAACCTTTGGGGAAGGACGGCCAATATCACCGTAAAAAAGTAACAACTGTGTATTTCAATCAGTCAGTCGTACCAGTATTTACCTCTATTCTTGTGTAAATTGTGGGAATGAATGTTTTATTTACCTCTATTCATGTGTAATTTGTGGGAATAAATGTCAACATGACTTAAAACAAGTAAAAGAAGTGTATTTTGATCAGTCGTTTTTAACTGTATTTATGTGGATTCATGTGTAAATTGTGGGAGTGAATGTTAATATCACAGAAAAGAAGTAAAAAAGGTGTATTTCAATCAGTTAAGATTATGTGGATTCATGTGTAATTTGTGGGAATGAATGTTCATATAACGGATTACAAGTGAAAAGGATGTAAATCAATCAGTCACTTTTACTCGTTTTTACGTAGATTCATGTGTAAATTGTGGGAATGAATGTTATTATCACGGAAAACAAGTAAAAAAAGTGTAATTCAATCAGTCAACGTTACTTGTATTTCTTTCAATTCATGTGTAAGTTGTGGGAAGGACTGCTAATATCACTGAAAACAAGTAAAAAAAAGTGTTTTTTGATCAGTCATTTTTAACTGTATTTATGTGGATTCATGTATAAATTGTGGAAATGAATGCTAATATCACTGAAAAGGAGTAAAAAAGGTGTATTTCAATTCAACCGTTTTAGCTGTATTTTTGTGGATTCATGTTTAAATTGTGAGAATGAATGTAAAAATGGCAAAAAAAATTAACAACTGTGCAATTCGATCAGTCAATTTTATCAGTATTTACCTCTATTCATGTTTGAATTGTGGGAATGAATGTCAACATCATGCAAAACATATAAAAAAGTGTATTTCAATAAGTCAGTTTTACCCTTCATTTACGTGGATTCATTTGTAAATTGTGGCATTGAATACTACTATCACGGAAATCAAGACAAAAAAGTGTATTTCAATCAATCAGTTTTACTTGTATTTCTGTCAATTCATGTGAAACTTTGGGGAAGGACGGCCAATATCACTGTTAAAAAAGTAACAACTGTGTATTTCAATCAGTCAGTCTTACCACTATTTACCTCCATTCATGTGTAAATTGTGGGAATGGATGTCAACATCACATAAAACAAGTAAAAAGGTGTATTTGAATAACTCAGTTTTACCTGTATCTACCTCTATTCATGTGTAAATTGTGGGAATCAATGCTTCTATCACGGAAAGCGAGTAAAAAATGTGTATTTCAATCAGCAGATTTACTTGCATTTCTGTCAATTCATTTTGTGGATTCATGTGTAAATTGTGAGAATGAATGTAAATATGGCAAAAAAATTAACAACTGTGCATTTCAATCAGTCAATTTTATCAGTATTTACCTCTATTCTTGTGTAAATTGTGGGAATGAATGTCAACATCACGCAAAACATGTAAAAAAGTGTATTTCACTAGGTCAATTTTACCTGCATTTACGTGGATTCATTTGTAAATTGTGGGATTGAATACTACTATCACGGAAAACAAGAAAAAAAAGTGTATTTCAATCAGTCAGTTTTACTTGTATTTCTGTCAATTCATGTGAACCTTTGGGGAAGGACGGCCAATATCACCGTAAAAAAGTAACAACTGTGTATTTCAATCAGTCAGTCGTACCAGTATTTACCTCTATTCTTGTGTAAATTGTGGGAATGAATGTTTTATTTACCTCTATTCATGTGTAATTTGTGGGAATAAATGTCAACATGACTTAAAACAAGTAAAAAAAGTGTATTTTGATCAGTCGTTTTTAACTGTATTTATGTGGATTCATGTGTAAATTGTGGGAGTGAATGTTAATATCACAGAAAAGAAGTAAAAAAGGTGTATTTCAATCAGTTAAAATTATGTGGATTTATGTGTAATTTGTGGGAATGAATGTTCATATAACGGATTACAAGTGAAAAAGATGTAAATCAATCAGTCACTTTTACTCGTTTTTACGTAGATTCATGTGTAAATTGTGGGAATGAATGTTATTATCACGGAAAACAAGTAAAAAAGTGTAATTCAATCAGTCAACGTTACTTTTATTTCTGTCAATTCATGTGTAAGTTGTGGGAATGAATGTAAATATGGCAAAAAAATTAACAACTGTGCATTTCAATCAGTCAATTTTATCAGTATTTACCTTTATTCTTGTGTAAATTGTGGGAATGAATGTCAACATCACGCAAAACATGTAAAAAAGTGTATTTCACTAAGTCAATTTTACCTGCATTTACGTAGATTCATTTGTAAATTGTGGGATTGAATACTACTTTCACGGAAAACAAGAAAAAAAAGTGTATTTCAATCAGTCAGCTTTACTTGTATTTCTGTCAATTCATGTGATCCTTTGGGGAAGGACGGCCAATATCACCGTAAAAAAGTAACAACTGTGTATTTCAATCAGTCAGTCGTACCAGTATTTACCTCTATTCTTGTGTAAATTATGGGAATGAATGTTTTATTTACATCTATTTATGTGTAATTTGAGGGAATAAATGTCAACATGACTTAAAACAAGTAAAAAAAGTGTATTTTGATCAGTCGTTTTTAACTGTATTTATGTGGATTCATGTGTAAATTGTGGGAGTGAATGTTAATATCACAGAAAAGAAGTAAAAAAGGTGTATTTCAATCAGTTAAAATTATGTGGATTCATGTGTAATTTGTGGGAATGAATGTTCATATAACGGATTACAAGTGAAAAGGATGTAAATCAATCAGTCACTTTTACTCGTTTTTACGTAGATTCATGTGTAAATTGTGGGAATGAATGTTATTATCACGGAAAACAAGTAAAAAAAGTGTAATTCAATCAGTCAACGTTACTTGTATTTCTGTCAATTCATATGTAAGTTGTGGGAAGGACTGCTAATATCACTGAAAACAAGTAAAAAAAAGTGTTTTTTGATCAGTCATTTTTAACTGTATTTATGTGGATTCATGTATAAATTGTGGAAATGAATGCTAATATCACTGAAAAGGAGTAAAAAAGGTGTATTTCAATTCAACCGTTTTAGCTGTATTTTTGTGGATTCATGTGTAAATTGTGAGAATGAATGTAAAAATGGCAAAAAAAATTAACAACTGTGCAATTCGATCAGTCAATTTTATCAGTATTTACCTCTATTCATGTTTGAATTGTGGGAATGAATGTCAACATCATGCAAAACATATAAAAAAGTGTATTTCAATAAGTCAGTTTTACCCTTCATTTACGTGGATTCATTTGTAAATTGTGGGATTGAATACTACTATCACGGAAAACAAGAAAAAAAAGTGTATTTCAATCAGTCAGTTTTACTTGTATTTCTGTCAATTCATGTGAACCTTTGGGGAAGGACGGCCAATATCACCGTAAAAAAGTAACAACTGTGTATTTCAATCAGTCAGTCGTACCAGTATTTACCTCTATTCTTGTGTAAATTGTGGGAATGAATGTCTTATTTACCTCTATTCATGTGTAATTTGTGGGAATAAATGTCAACATGACTTAAAACAAGTCAAAAAAGTGTATTTTGATCAGTCGTTTTTAACTGTATTTATGTGGATTCATGTGTAAATTGTGGGAATGAATGCTAATATCACGGAAAACAAGTAAAAAAGGTGTATTTCAATCAGTTAAAATTATGTGGATTCATGTGTAATTTGTGGGAGTGAATGTTCATATAGCGGATTACAAGTGAAAAAGATGTAAATCAATCGGTCACTTTTACTCGTTTTTACGTAGATTCATGTGTAAATTGTGGGAATGAATGTTATTATCACGGAAAACAAGTAAAAAGTGTAATTCAATCAGTCAACGTTACTTGTATTTCTGTCAATTCATGTGAGAGTTGTGGGAATGAATGTAAATATGGCAAAAAAATTAACAACTGTGCATTTCAATCAGTCAATTTTATCAGTATTTACCTCTATTCTTGTGTAAATTGTGGGAATGAATGTCAACATCACGCAAAACATGTAAAAAAGTGTATTTCACTAAGTCAATTTTACCTGCATTTACGTGGATTCATTTGTAAATTGTGGGATTGAATACTACTATCACGGAAAACAAGAAAAAAAAGTGTATTTCAATCAGTCAGTTTTACTTGTATTTCTGTCAATTCATGTGAACCTTTGGGGAAGGACGGCCAATATCACCGTAAAAAAGTAACAACTGTGTATTTCAATCAGTCAGTCGTACCAGTATTTACCTCTATTCTTGTGTAAATTGTGGGAATGAATGTTTTATTTACCTCTATTCATGTGTAATTTGTGGGATTAAATGTCAACATGACTTAAAACAAGTAAAAAAAGTGTATTTTGACCAGTCGTTTTTAACTGTATTTGTGTGGATTCATGTGTAAATTGTGGGAGTGAATGTTAATATCACAGAAAAGAAGTAAAAAAGGTGTATTTCAATCAGTTAAAATTATGTGGATTCATGTGTAATTTGTGGGAATGAGTGTTCATATAACGGATTACAAGTGAAAAGGATGTAAATCAATCAGTCACTTTTACTCGTTTTTACGTAGATTCATGTGTAAATTGTGGGAATGAATGTTATTATCACGGAAAACAAGTAAAAAAAGTGTAATTCAATCAGTCAACGTTACTTGTATTTCTGTCAATTCATATGTAAGTTGTGGGAAGGACTGCTAATATCACTGAAAACAAGTAAAAAAAAGTGTTTTTTGATCAGTCATTTTTAACTGTATTTATGTGATTCATGTATAAATTGTGGAAATGAATGCTAATATCACTGAAAAGGAGTAAAAAAGGTGTATTTCAATTCAACCGTTTAGCTGTATTTTTGTGGATTCATGTGTAAATTGTGAGAATGAATGTAAAAATGGCAAAAAACATTAACAACTGTGCATTTCGATCAGTCAATTTTATCAGTTTTTTATCTCTATTCATGTTTGAATTGTGGAAATGAATGTCAACATCATGCAAACATATAAAAAAGTGTATTTCAATAAGTCAGTTTTACCCTTCATTTACGTGGATCATTTGTAAATTGTGGCATTGAATACTACTATCACGGAAATCAAGACAAAAAAGTGTATTTCAATCAATCAGTTTTACTTGTATTTCTGTCAATTCATGTGAAACTTGGGGAAGGACGGCCAATATCACTGTTAAAAAAGTAACAACTGTGCATTTCAATCAGTCAATTTTATCAGTATTTACCTCTATTCTTGTGTAAATTGTGGGAATGAATGTCAACATCACGCAAAACATGTAAAAAAGTGTATTTCACTAAGTCAATTTTACCTGCATTTACGTGGATTCATTTGTAAATTGTGGGATTGAATACTACTATCACGGAAAACAAGAAAAAAAAGTGTATTTCAATCAGTCAGTTTTACTTGTATTTCTGTCAATGCATGTGAACCTCTGGGGAAGGACGGCCAATATCACCGTAAAAAGTAACAACTGTGTATTTCAATCAGTCAGTCGTACCAGTATTTACCTCTATTCTTGTGTAAATTGTGGGAATGAATGTTTTATTTACCTCTATTCATGTGTAATTTGTGGGAATAAATGTCAACATGACTTAAAACAAGTCAAAAAAGTGTATTTTGATCAGTCGTTTTTAACTGTATTTATGTGGATTCATGTGTAAATTGTGGGAATGAATGTTAATATCACGGAAAACAAGTAAAAAAGGTGTATTTCAATCAGTTAAAATTATGTGGATTCATGTGTAATTTGTGGGAGGAATGTTCATATAGCGGATTACAAGTGAAAAAGATGTAAATCAATCGGTCACTTTTACTCGTTTTTACGTAGATTCATGTGTAAATTGTGGGAATGAATGTTATTATCACGGAAAACAAGTAAAAAAGTGTAATTCAATCAGTCAACGTTACCTGTATTTTTGTCAATTCATGTGAGAGTTGTGGGAATGAATGTAAATATGGCAAAAAAATTAACAACTGTGCATTTCAATCAGTCAATTTTATCAGTATTTACCTCTATTCTTGTGTAAATTGTGGGAATGAATGTCAACATCACGCAAAACATGTAAAAAAGTGTATTTCACTAAGTCAATTTTACCTGCATTTACGTGGATTCATTTGTAAATTGTGGGATTGAATACTACTATCACGGAAAACAAGAAAAAAAAGTGTATTTCAATCAGTCAGTTTTACTTGTATTTCTGTCAATTCATGTGAACCTTTGGGGAAGGACGGCCAATATCACCGTAAAAAGTAACAACTGGTATTTCAATCAGTCAGTCGTACCAGTATTTACCTCTATTCTTGTGTAAATTGTGGGAATGAATGTTTTATTTACCTCTATTCATGTGTAATTTGTGGGATTAAATGTCAACATGACTTAAAACAAGTAAAAAAAGTGTATTTTGACAGTCGTTTTTAACTGTATTTGTGTGGATTCATGTGTAAATTGTGGGAGTGAATGTTAATATCACAGAAAAGAAGTAAAAAAGGTGTATTTCAATCAGTTAAAATTATGTGGATTCATGTGTAATTTGTGGGAATGAGTGTTCATATAACGGATTACAAGTGAAAAGGATGTAAATCAATCAGTCACTTTTACTCGTTTTTACGTAGATTCATGTGTAAATTGTGGGAATGAATGTTATTATCACGGAAACAAGTAAAAAAAGTGTAATTCAATCAGTCAACGTTACTTGTATTTCTGTCAATTCATATGTAAGTTGTGGGAAGGACTGCTAATATCACTGTAAACAAGTAAAAAAAAGTGTTTTTGATCAGTCATTTTTACTGTATTTATGTGGATTCATGTATAAATTGTGGAAATGAATGCTATATCACTGAAAAGGAGTAAAAAAGGTGTATTTCAATTCAACCGTTTTAGCTGTATTTTTGTGGATTCATGTGTAAATTGTGAGAATGAATGTAAAAATGGCAAAAAAAATTAACAACTGTGCAATTCGATCAGTCAATTTTATCAGTATTTACCTCTATTCATGTTTGAATTGTGGGAATGATGTCAACATCATGCAAAACATATAAAAAGTGTATTTCAATAAGTCAGTTTTACCCTTCATTTACGTGGATTCATTTGTAAATTGTGGCATTGAATACTACTATCACGGAAATCAGACAAAAAAGTGTATTTCAATCATCAGTTTTACTTGTATTTCTGTCAATTCATGTGAACTTTGGGGAAGGACGGCCAATATCACTGTTAAAAAGTAACAACTGTGTATTTCAATCAGTCAGTCTACCACTATTTACCTCCATTCATGTGTAAATTGTGGGAATGGATGTCAACATCACATAAAACAAGTAAAAGGTGTATTTGAATAACTCAGTTTTACCTGTATCTACCTCTATTCATGTGTAAATTGTGGGAATCAATGCTTCTATCACGGAAAGCGAGTAAAAAATGTGTATTTCAATCAGCAGATTTACTTGCATTTCTGTCAATTCATTTTGTGGATTCATGTGTAAATTGTGAGAATGAATGTAAATATGGCAAAAAAAATTAACAACTGTGCATTTCAATCAGTCAATTTTATCAGTATTCACCTCTATTCTTGTGTAAATTGTGGGAATGAATGTCAACATCACGCAAAACATGTAAAAAAGTGTATTCACTAAGTCAATTTTACCTGCATTTACGTGGATTCATTTGTAAATTTGGGATTGAATACTACTATCACGGAAACAAGAAAAAAAAGTGTATTTCAATCAGTCAGTTTTACTTGTATTTCTGTCAATTCATGTGAACCTTTGGGAAGGACGGCCAATATCACCGTAAAAAAGTAACAACTGTGTATTTCAATCAGTCAGTCGTACCAGTATTTACCTCTATTCTTGTGTAAATTGTGGAATGAATGTTTTATTTACCTCTATTCATGTGTAATTTGTGGGAATAAATGTCAACATGACTTAAAACAAGTAAAAAAGTGTATTTTGATCAGTCGTTTAACTGTATTTATGTGGATTCATGTGTAAATTGTGGGAGTGAATGTTAATATCACAGAAAAGAAGTAAAAAAGGTGTATTTCAATCAGTTAAAATTATGTGGATTTATGTGTAATTTCTGGGAATGAATGTTCATATAACGGATACAAGTGAAAAGGATGTAAATCAATCAGTCACTTTTACTCGTTTTTACGTAGATTCATGTGTAAATTGTGGGAATGAATGTTATTATCACGGAAAACAAGTAAAAAAGTGTAATTCAAATCAGTGAACGTTACTTGTATTTCTGTCAAATCATTGTAAGTTTGTGGAATGAATGTAAAATGGCAAAAAAATTAACCAACTGTGCATTTCAATCAGTCAATTTTATGAGTATTTACCTCTATTCTTGTGTAAATTGTGGGAATGAATGTCAACATCACGCAAAACATGTAAAAAAGTGTATTTCACTAAGTCAATTTTACCTGCATTTACGTGAATTCATTTGTAAATTGTGGGATTGAATACTACTATCACGGAAAACAAGAAAAAAAGTGTATTTCAATCAGTCAGTTTTACTTGTATTTCTGTCAATTCATGTGATCTTTGGGAAGGACGGCCAATATCACGTAAAAAGTAACAACTGTGTATTTCAATCAGTCAGTCGTACCAGTATTTACCTCTATTCTTGTGTAAATTATGGGAATGAATGTTTATTTACATCTATTTATGTGTAATTTGAGGGGAAATAAATGTCAACATGACTTAAAACAAGTAAAAAAAGTGTATTTTGATCAGTCGTTTTTAACTGTATTTATGTGGATTCATGTGTAAATTGTGGAAGTGAATGTTAATATCACAGAAAAGAAGTAAAAAAGGTGTATTTCAATCAGTTAAAATTATGTGGATTCATGTGTAATTTGTGGGAAATGAATGTTCATATAACGGATTACAAGTGATAAGGATGTAAATCAATCAGTCACTTTTACTCGTTTTTTACGTAGATTCATGTGTAAATTGCGGGAATGAATGTTATTATCACGGAAAACAAGTAAAAAAAAGTGTAATTCAATCAGTCAACGTACTTGTATTTCTTTCAATTCATGTGTAAGTTGTGGGAAGGACTGCTAATATCACTGAAAACAAGTAAAAAAAGTGTTTTTTGATCAGTCATTTTTAAACTGTATTTATGTGGATTCATGTATAAATTGTGGAAATGAATGCTAATATCACTGAAAAGGAGTAAAAAAGGTGTATTTCAATTCAACCGTTTTAGCTGTATTTTTGTGGATTCATGTTTAAATTGTGAGAATGAATGTAAAAATGGCAAAAAAAATTAACAACTGTGCAATTCATCAGTCAATTTTATCAGTATTTACCTCTATTCTGTTGAATTGTGGGAATGAATGTCAACATCATGCAAAACATATAAAAAAGTGTATTTCAATAAGTCAGTTTTACCCTTCATTTACGTGGATTCATTTGTAAATTGTGGGCATTGAATACTACTATCACGGAAATCAAGACAAAAAAGTGTATTTCAATCAATCAGTTTTACTTGTATTTCTGTCAATTCATGTGAAACTTTGGGGAAGGACGGCCAATATCACTGTTAAAAAAGTAACAACTGTGTATTTCAATCAGTCAGTCTTACCACTATTTACCTCCATTCATGTGTAAATTGTGGGAATGGATGTCAACATCACATAAACAAGTAAAAAGGTGTATTTGAATAACTCAGTTTTACCTGTATCTACCTCTATTCATGTGTAAATTGTGGGAATCAATGCTTCTATCACGGAAAGCGAGTAAAAAATGTGTATTTCATCAGCAGATTTACTTGCATTTCTGTCAATTCATTTTGTGGATTCATGTGTAAATTGTGAGAATGAATGTAAATATGGCAAAAAAAATTAACAACTGTGCATTTCAATCAGTCAATTTTATCAGTATTTACCTCTATTCTTGTGTAAATTGTGGGAATGAATGTCAACATCACGCAAAACATGTAAAAAAGTGTATTTCACTAAGTCAATTTTACCTGCATTTACGTGGATTCATTTGTAAATTGTGGGATTGAATACTACTATCACGGAAAACAAGAAAAAAAGTGTATTTCAATCAGTCAGTTTTACTGTATTTCTGTCAATTCATGTGAACCTTTGGGGAAGGACGGCCAATATCACCGTAAAAAAGTAACAACTGTGTATTTCAATCAGTCAGTCGTACCAGTATTTACCTCTATTCTTGTGTAAATTGTGGGAATGAATGTTTTATTTACCTCTATTCATGTGTAATTTGTGGGAATAAATGTCAACATGACTTAAAACAAGTAAAAGAAGTGTATTTTGATCAGTCGTTTTTAACTGTATTTATGTGGATTCATGTGTAAATTGTGGGAGTGAATGTTAATATCACAGAAAGAAGTAAAAAAGGTGTATTTCAATCAGTTAAAATTATGTGGATTCATGTGTAATTTGTGGGAATGAATGTTCATATAACGGATTACAAGTGAAAAAGGATGTAAATCAATCAGTCACTTTACTCGTTTTTACGTAGATTCATGTGTAAATTGTGGGAATGAATGTTATTATCACGGAAAACAAGTAAAAAAGTGTAATTCAATCAGTCAACGTTACTTGTATTTCTGTCAATTCATATGTAAGTGTGGGAAGGACTGCTAATATCACTGAAACAAGTAAAAAAAAGTGTTTTTTGATCAGTCATTTTTAACTGTATTTATGTGGATTCATGTATAAATTGTGGAAATGAATGCTAATATCACTGAAAAGGAGTAAAAAAGGTGTATTTCAATTCAACCGTTTTAGCTGTATTTTTGTGGATTCATGTGTAAATTGTGAGAATGAATGTAAAATGGCAAAAAAAATTAACAACTGTGCAATTCGATCAGTCAATTTTATCAGTATTTACCTCTATTCATGTTTGAATTGTGGGAATGAATGTCAACATCATGCAAAACATATAAAAAAGTGTATTTCAATAAGTCAGTTTTACCCTTCATTTACGTGGATTCATTTGTAAATTGTGGGATTGAATACTACTATCACGGAAAACAAGAAAAAAAAGTGTATTTCAATCAGTCAGTTTTACTTGTATTTCTGTCAATTCATGTGAACCTTTGGGGAAGGACGGCCAATATCACCGTAAAAAAGTAACAACTGTGTATTTCAATCAGTCAGTCGTACCAGTATTTACCTCTATTCTTGTGTAAATTGTGGGAATGAATGTTTATTTACCTCTATTCATGTGTAATTTGTGGAATAAATGTCAACATGACTTAAAACAAGTCAAAAAGTGTATTTTGATCAGTCGTTTTTAACTGTATTTATGTGGATTCATGTGTAAATTGTGGGAATGAATGTTAATATCACGGAAAACAAGTAAAAAAGGTGTATTTCAATCAGTTAAAATTATGTGGATTCATGTGTAATTTGTGGAGTGAATGTTCATATAGCGGATTACAAGTGAAAAGATGTAAATCAATCGGTCACTTTTACTCGTTTTTACGTAGATTCATGTGTAAATTGTGGAATGAATGTTATTATCACGGAAACAAGTAAAAAAGTGTAATTCAATCAGTCAACGTTACTTGTATTTTGTCAATTCATGTGAGAGTTGTGGGAATGAATGTAAATATGGCAAAAAAATTAACAACTGTGCATTTCAATCAGTCAATTTTATCAGTATTTACCTCTATTCTTGTGTAAATTGTGGGAATGAATGTCAACATCACGCAAAACATGTAAAAAAGTGTATTTCACTAAGTCAATTTTACCTGCATTTACGTGGATTCATTTGTAAATTGTGGGATTGAATACTACTATCACGGAAAACAAGAAAAAAAAGTGTATTTCAATCAGTCAGTTTTACTTGTATTTCTGTCAATTCATGTGAACCTTTGGGGAAGGACGGCCAATATCACCGTAAAAAAGTAACAACTGTGTATTTCAATCAGTCAGTCGTACCAGTATTTACCTCTATTCTTGTGTAAATTGTGGGAATGAATGTTTTATTTACCTCTATTCATGTGTAATTTGTGGGATTAAATGTCAACATGACTTAAAACAAGTAAAAAAAGTGTATTTTGACCAGTCGTTTTTAACTGTATTTGTGTGGATTCATGTGTAAATTGTGGGAGTGAATGTTAATATCACAGAAAAGAAGTAAAAAAGGTGTATTTCAATCAGTTAAAATTATGTGGATTCATGTGTAATTTGTGGGAATGAGTGTTCATATAACGGATTACAAGTGAAAAGGATGTAAATCAATCAGTCACTTTTACTCGTTTTTACGTAGATTCATGTGTAAATTGTGGGAATGAATGTTATTATCACGGAAAACAAGTAAAAAAAGTGTAATTCAATCAGTCAACGTTACTTGTATTTCTGTCAATTCATATGTAAGTTGTGGGAAGGACTGCTAATATCACTGTAAACAAGTAAAAAAAAGTGTTTTTTGATCAGTCATTTTTAACTGTATTTATGTGGATTCATGTATAAATTGTGGAAATGAATGCTAATATCACTGAAAAGGAGTAAAAAAGGTGTATTTCAATTCAACCGTTTTAGCTGTATTTTTGTGGATTCATGTGTAAATTGTGAGAATGAATGTAAAAATGGCAAAAAAAATTAACAACTGTGCAATTCGATCAGTCAATTTTATCAGTATTTACCTCTATTCATGTTTGAATTGTGGGAATGAATGTCAACATCATGCAAAACATATAAAAAAGTGTATTTCAATAAGTCAGTTTTACCCTTCATTTACGTGGATTCATTTGTAAATTGTGGCATTGAATACTACTATCACGGAAATCAAGACAAAAAAGTGTATTTCAATCAATCAGTTTTACTTGTATTTCTGTCAATTCATGTGAAACTTTGGGAAGGACGGCCAATATCACTGTTAAAAAAGTAACAACTGTGTATTTCAATCAGTCAGTCTTACCACTATTTACCTCCATTCATGTGTAAATTGTGGGAATGGATGTCAACATCACATAAAACAAGTAAAAAGGTGTATTTGAATAACTAGTTTTACCTGTATCTACCTCTATTCATGTGTAAATTGTGGGAATCAATGCTTCTATCACGGAAAGCGAGTAAAAAATGTGTATTTCAATGAGCAGATTTACTTGCATTTCTGTCAATTCATTTTGTGGATTCATGTGTAAATTGTGAGAATGAATGTAAATATGGCAAAAAAAATTAACAACTGTGCATTTCAATCAGTCAATTTTATCAGTATTACCTCTATTCTTGTGTAAATTGTGGGAATGAATGTCAACATCACGCAAAACATGTAAAAAAGTGTATTTCACTAAGTCAATTTTAACTGCATTTACGTGGATTCATTTGTAAATTCTGGGATTGAATACTACTATCACGGAAAACAAGAAAAAAAAGTATATTTCAATCAGTCATTTTCCTTGTATTTCTGTCAATTCATGTGAACCTTTGGGAAGGACGGCCAATATCACCGTAAAAAAGTAACAACTGTGTATTTCAATCAGTCAGTCGTACCAGTATTTACCTCTATTCTTGTGTAAATTGTGGGAATGAATGTTTTATTTACCTCTATTCATGTGTAATTTGTGGGAATAAATGTCAACATGACTTAAAACAAGTAAAAGAAGTGTATTTTGATCAGTCGTTTTTAACTGTATTTATGTGGATTCATGTGTAAATTGTGGGAGTGAATGTTAATATCACAGAAAAGAAGTAAAAAAGGTGTATTTCAATCAGTTAAGATTATGTGGATTCATGTGTAATTTGTGGGAATGAATGTTCATATAACGGATTACAAGTGAAAAGGATGTAAATCAATCAGTCACTTTTACTCGTTTTTACGTAGATTCATGTGTAAATTGTGGGAATGAATGTTATTATCACGGAAAACAAGTAAAAAAAGTGTAATTCAATCAGTCAACGTTACTTGTATTTCTTTCAATTCATATGTAAGTTGTGGGAAGGACTGCTAATATCACTGAAAACAAGTAAAAAAAAGTATTTTTTGATCAGTCATTTTTAACTGTATTTATGTGGATTCATGTATAAATTGTGGAAATGAATGCTAATATCACTGAAAAGGAGTAAAAAAGGTGTATTTCAATTCAACCGTTTTAGCTGTATTTTTGTGGATTCATGTTTAAATTGTGAGAATGAATGTAAAAATGGCAAAAAAAATTAACAACTGTGCAATTCGATCAGTCAATTTTATCAGTATTTACCTCTATTCATGTTTGAATTGTGGGAATGAATGTCAACATCATGCAAAACATATAAAAAAGTGTATTTCAATAAGTCAGTTTTACCCTTCATTTACGTGGATTCATTTGTAAATTGTGGCATTGAATACTACTATCACGGAAATCAAGACAAAAAAGTGTATTTCAATCAATCAGTTTACTTGTATTTCTGTCATTCATGTGAAATTTGGGAAGACGCAATATCACTGTTAAAAAAGTAACAACTGGTATTCAATCAGTCAGTCTTACCACTATTACCTCCATTCATGTGTAATTGTGGAATGGATGTCAAATCACATAAAACAAGTAAAAGGTGTATTTGAATAACTCAGTTTTACTGTATCTCCTCTATTCATGTGTAATTGTGGAATCAATGCTCTATCACGGAAGCGAGTAAAAAATGTGTTTCAATCAGCAATTACTTGCATTTCTGCAATCATTTGTGGATTCATGGATGTGAGAATGAATGTAAATATGCAAAAAAATTAACAACTGTGCATTTCAATCAGTCAATTTTATCAGTATTTACCTCTATTCTTGTGTAAATTGTGGGAATGAATGTCAACATCACGCAAAACATGTAAAAAAGTGTATTTCACTAGGTCAATTTTACCTGCATTTACGTGGATTCATTTGTAAATTGTGGGATTGAATACTACTATCACGGAAAACAAGAAAAAAAAGTGTATTTCAATCAGTCAGTTTTACTTGTATTTCTGTCAATTCATGTGAACCTTTGGGGAAGGACGGCCAATATCACCGTAAAAAAGTAACAACTGTGTATTTCAATCAGTCAGTCGTACCAGTATTTACCTCTATTCTTGTGTAAATTGTGGGAATGAATGTTTTATTTACCTCTATTCATGTGTAATTTGTGGGAATAAATGTCAACATGACTTAAAACAAGTAAAAAAGTGTATTTTGATCAGTCGTTTTTAACTGTATTTATGTGGATTCATGTGTAAATTGTGGGATGAATGTTAATATCACAGAAAAGAAGTAAAAAAGGTGTATTTCAATCAGTTAAAATTATGTGGATTCATGTGTAATTTGTGGGAATGAATGTTCATATAACGGATTACAAGTGAAAAAGATGTAAATCAATCAGTCACTTTTACTCGTTTTTACGTAGATTCATGTGTAAATTGTGGGAATGAATGTTATTATCACGGAAAACAAGTAAAAAAGTGTAATTCAATCAGTCAACGTTACTTTATTTCTGTCAATTCATGTGTAAGTTGTGGGAATGAATGTAAATATGGCAAAAAAATTAACAACTGTGCATTTCAATCAGTCAATTTTATCAGTATTTACCTTTATTTGTGTAAATTGTGGAATGAATGTCAACATCACGCAAAACATGTAAAAAAGTGTATTTCACTAAGTCAATTTTACCTGCATTTACGTAGATTCATTTGTAAATTGTGGGATTGAATACTACTTTCACGGAAAACAAGAAAAAAAAGTGTATTTCAATCAGTCAGCTTTACTTGTATTTCTGTCAATTCATGTGATCCTTTGGGAAGGACGGCCAATATCACCGTAAAAAAGTAACAACTGTGTATTTCAATCAGTCAGTCGTACCAGTATTTACCTCTATTCTTGTGTAAATTATGGGAATGAATGTTTTATTTACATCTATTTATGTGTAATTTGAGGGGAATAAATGTCAACATGACTTAAAACAAGTAAAAAAAGTGTATTTTGATCAGTCGTTTTTAACTGTATTTATGTGGATTCATGTGTAAATTGTGGAGTGAATGTTAATATCACAGAAAAGAAGTAAAAAGGTGTATTTCAATCAGTTAAAATTATGTGGATTCATGTGTAATTTGTGGGAATGAATGTTCATATAACGGATTACAAGTGAAAAGGATGTAAATCAATCAGTCACTTTTACTCGTTTTTACGTAGATTCATGTGTAAATTGTGGGAATGAATGTTATTATCACGGAAAACAAGTAAAAAAAGTGTAATTCAATCAGTCAACGTTACTTGTATTTCTGTCAATTCATATGTAAGTTGTGGGAAGGACTGCTAATATCACTGAAAACAAGTAAAAAAAAGTGTTTTTTGATCAGTCATTTTTAACTGTATTTATGTGGATTCATGTATAAATTGTGGAAATGAATGCTAATATCACTGAAAAGGAGTAAAAAAGGTGTATTTCAATTCAACCGTTTTAGCTGTATTTTTGTGGATTCATGTGTAAATTGTGAGAATGAATGTAAAATGGCAAAAAAAATTAACAACTGTGCAATTCGATCAGTCAATTTTATCAGTATTTACCTCTATTCATGTTTGAATTGTGGGAATGAATGTCAACATCATGCAAAACATATAAAAAAGTGTATTTCAATAAGTCAGTTTTACCCTTCATTTACGTGGATTCATTTGTAAATTGTGGGATTGAATACTACTATCACGGAAAACAAGAAAAAAAAGTGTATTTCAATCAGTCAGTTTACTTGTATTTCTGTCAATTCATGTGAACCTTTGGGGAAGGACGGCCAATATCACCGTAAAAAAGTAACAACTGTGTATTTCAATCAGTCAGTCGTACCAGTATTTACCTCTATTCTTGTGTAAATTGTGGGAATGAATGTCTTATTTACTCTATTCATGTGTAATTGTGGGAATAAATGTCAACATGACTTAAAACAAGTCAAAAAAGTGTATTTTGATCAGTCGTTTTAACTGTATTTATGTGGATTCATGTGTAAATTGTGGAATGAATGCTAATATCACGGAAAACAAGTAAAAAAGGTGTATTTCAATCAGTTAAAATTATGTGGATTCATGTGTAATTTGTGGAGTGAATGTTCATATAGCGATTACAAGTGAAAAGATGTAAATCAATCGGTCACTTTTACTCGTTTTTACGTAGATTCATGTGTAAATTGTGGGAATGAATGTTATTATCACGGAAAACAAGTAAAAAAGTGTAATTCAATCAGTCAACGTTACTTGTATTTCTGTCAATTCATGTGAGAGTTGTGGGAATGAATGTAAATATGGCAAAAAAATTAACAACTGTGCATTTCAATCAGTCAATTTTATCAGTATTTACCTCTATTCTTGTGTAAATTGTGGGAATGAATGTCAACATCACGCAAAACATGTAAAAAAGTGTATTTCACTAAGTCAATTTTACCTGCATTTACGTGGATTCATTTGTAAATTGTGGGATTGAATACTACTATCACGGAAAACAAGAAAAAAAAGTGTATTTCAATCAGTCAGTTTTACTTGTATTTCTGTCAATTCATGTGAACCTTTGGGGAAGGACGGCCAATATCACCGTAAAAAAGTAACAACTGTGTATTTCAATCAGTCAGTCGTACCAGTATTTACCTCTATTCTTGTGTAAATTGTGGGAATGAATGTTTTATTTACCTCTATTCATGTGTAATTTGTGGGATTAAATGTCAACATGACTTAAAACAAGTAAAAAAAGTGTATTTTGACCAGTCGTTTTTAACTGTATTTGTGTGGATTCATGTGTAAATTGTGGGAGTGAATGTTAATATCACAGAAAAGAAGTAAAAAAGGTGTATTTCAATCAGTTAAAATTATGTGGATTCATGTGTAATTTGTGGGAATGAGTGTTCATATAACGGATTACAAGTGAAAAGGATGTAAATCAATCAGTCACTTTTACTCGTTTTACGTAGATTCATGTGTAAATTGTGGGAATGAATGTTATTATCACGGAAAACAAGTAAAAAAAGTGTAATTCAATCAGTCAACGTTACTTGTATTTCTGTCAATTCATATGTAAGTTGTGGGAAGGACTGCTAATATCACTGAAAACAAGTAAAAAAAGTGTTTTTTGATCAGTCATTTTTAACTGTATTTATGTGGATTCATGTATAAATTGTGGAAATGAATGCTAATATCACTGAAAAGGAGTAAAAAAGGTGTATTTCAATTCAACCGTTTTAGCTGTATTTTTGTGGATTCATGTGTAAATTGTGAGAATGAATGTAAAAATGGCAAAAAACATTAACAACTGTGCATTTCGATCAGTCAATTTTATCAGTTTTTATCTCTATTCATGTTTGAATTGTGGGAATGAATGTCAACATCATGCAAAACATATAAAAAAGTGTATTTCAATAAGTCAGTTTTACCCTTCATTTACGTGGATTCATTTGTAAATTGTGGCATTGAATACTACTATCACGGAAATCAAGACAAAAAAGTGTATTTCAATCAATCAGTTTTACTTGTATTTCTGTCAATTCATGTGAAACTTTGGGGAAGGACGGCCAATATCACTGTTAAAAAAGTAACAACTGTGCATTTCAATCAGTCAATTTTATCAGTATTTACCTCTATTCTTGTGTAAATTGTGGGAATGAATGTCAACATCACGCAAACATGTAAAAAGTGTATTTCACTAAGTCAATTTTACCTGCATTTACGTGGATTCATTTGTAAATTGTGGGATTGAATACTACTATCACGGAAAACAAGAAAAAAAGTGTATTTCAATCAGTCAGTTTTACTTGTATTTCTGTCAATGCATGTGAACCTCTGGGGAAGGACGGCCAATATCACCGTAAAAAAGTAACAACTGTGTATTTCAATCAGTCAGTCGTACCAGTATTTACCTCTATTCTTGTGTAAATTGTGGGAATGAATGTTTTATTTACCTCTATTCATGTGTAATTGTGGAATAAATGTCAACATGACTTAAAACAAGTCAAAAAAGTGTATTTTGATCAGTCGTTTTTAACTGTATTTATGTGGATTCATGTGTAAATTGTGGGAATGAATGTTAATATCACGGAAAACAAGTAAAAAAGGTGTATTTCAATCAGTTAAAATTATGTGGATCATGTGTAATTTGTGGGAGTGAATGTTCATATAGCGGATTACAAGTGAAAAGATGTAATCATCGGTCACTTTTACTCGTTTTTACGTAGATTCATGTGTAAATTGTGGAATGAATGTTATTATCACGGAAACAAGTAAAAAAGTGTAATTCAATCAGTCAACGTTACCTGTATTTTTGTCAATTCATGTGAGAGTTGTGGGAATGAATGTAAATATGGCAAAAAAATTAACAACTGTGCATTTCAATCAGTCAATTTTATCAGTATTTACCTCTATTCTTGTGTAAATTGTGGGAATGAATGTCAACATCACGCAAAACATGTAAAAAAGTGTATTTCACTAAGTCAATTTTACCTGCATTTACGTGGATTCATTTGTAAATTGTGGGATTGAATACTACTATCACGGAAAACAAGAAAAAAAAGTGTATTTCAATCAGTCAGTTTTACTTGTATTTCTGTCAATTCATGTGAACCTTTGGGGAAGGACGGCCAATATCACCGTAAAAAAGTAACAACTGGGTATTTCAATCAGTCAGTCGTACCAGTATTTACCTCTATTCTTGTGTAAATTGTGGGAATGAATGTTTTATTTACCTCTATTCATGTGTAATTTGTGGGATTAAATGTCAACATGACTTAAAACAAGTAAAAAAAGTGTATTTTGACCAGTCGTTTTTAACTGTATTTGTGTGGATTCATGTGTAAATTGTGGGAGTGAATGTTAATATCACAGAAAAGAAGTAAAAAAGGTGTATTTCAATCAGTTAAAATTATGTGGATTCATGTGTAATTTGTGGGAATGAGTGTTCATATAACGGATTACAAGTGAAAAGGATGTAAATCAATCAGTCACTTTTACTCGTTTTTACGTAGATTCATGTGTAAATTGTGGGAATGAATGTTATTATCACGGAAAACAAGTAAAAAAAGTGTAATTCAATCAGTCAACGTTACTTGTATTTCTGTCAATTCATATGTAAGTTGTGGGAAGGACTGCTAATATCACTGTAAACAAGTAAAAAAAAGTGTTTTTGATCAGTCATTTTTAACTGTATTTATGTGGATTCATGTATAAATTGTGGAAATGAATGCTAATATCACTGAAAAGGAGTAAAAAAGGTGTATTTCAATTCAACCGTTTTAGCTGTATTTTTGTGGATTCATGTGTAAATTGTGAGAATGAATGTAAAAATGGCAAAAAAAATTAACAACTGTGCAATTCGATCAGTCAATTTTATCAGTATTTACCTCTATTCATGTTTGAATTGTGGGAATGAATGTCAACATCATGCAAAACATATAAAAAAGTGTATTTCAATAAGTCAGTTTTACCCTTCATTTACGTGGATTCATTTGTAAATTGTGGCATTGAATACTACTATCACGGAAATCAAGACAAAAAAGTGTATTTCAATCAATCAGTTTTACTTGTATTTCTGTCAATTCATGTGAAACTTTGGGGAAGGACGGCCAATATCACTGTTAAAAAAGTAACAACTGTGTATTTCAATCAGTCAGTCTTACCACTATTTACCTCCATTCATGTGTAAATTGTGGGAATGGATGTCAACATCACATAAAACAAGTAAAAAGGTGTATTTGAATAACTCAGTTTTACCTGTATCTACCTCTATTCATGTGTAAATTGTGGGAATCAATGCTTCTATCACGGAAAGCGAGTAAAAAATGTGTATTTCAATCAGCAGATTTACTTGCATTTCTGTCAATTCATTTTGTGGATTCATGTGTAAATTGTGAGAATGAATGTAAATATGGCAAAAAAAATTAACAACTGTGCATTTCAATCAGTCAATTTTATCAGTATTCACCTCTATTCTTGTGTAAATTGTGGGAATGAATGTCAACATCACGCAAAACATGTAAAAAAGTGTATTTCACTAAGTCAATTTTAACTGCATTTACGTGGATTCATTTGTAAATTCTGGGATTGAATACTACTATCACGGAAAACAAGAAAAAAAAGTGTATTTCAATCAGTCAGTTTTACTTGTATTTCTGTCAATTCATGTGAACCTTTGGGGAAGGACGGCCAATATCACCGTAAAAAAGTAACAACTGTGTATTTCAATCAGTCAGTCGTACCAGTATTTACCTCTATTCTTGTGTAAATTGTGGGAATGAATGTTTTATTTACCTCTATTCATGTGTAATTTGTGGGAATAAATGTCAACATGACTTAAAACAAGTAAAAGAAGTGTATTTTGATCAGTCGTTTTTAACTGTATTTATGTGGATTCATGTGTAAATTGTGGGAGTGAATGTTAATATCACAGAAAAGAAGTAAAAAAGGTGTATTTCAATCAGTTAAAATTATGTGGATTCATGTGTAATTTGTGGGAATGAATGTTCATATAACGGAGTACAAGTGAAAAGGATGTAAATCAATCAGTCACTTTTACTCGTTTTTACGTAGATTCATGTGTAAATTGTGGGAATGAATGTTATTATCACGGAAAACAAGTAAAAAAAGTGTAATTCAATCAGTCAACGTTACTTGTATTTCTGTCAATTCATATGTAAGTTGTGGGAAGGACTGCTAATATCACTGAAAACAAGTAAAAAAAAGTATTTTTTGATCAGTCATTTTTAACTGTATTTATTTGGATTCATGTATAAATTGTGGAAATGAATGCTAATATCACTGAAAAGGAGTAAAAAAGGTGTATTTCAATTCAACCGTTTTAGCTGTATTTTTGTGGATTCATGTGTAAATTGTGAGAATGAATGTAAAAATGGCAAAAAAAATTAACAACTGTGCATTTCGATCAGTCAATTTTATCAGTTTTTTATCTCTATTCATGTTTGAATTGTGGGAATGAATGTCAACATCATGCAAAACATATAAAAAAGTGTATTTCAATAAGTCAGTTTTACCCTTCATTTACGTGGATTCATTTGTAAATTGTGGCATTGAATACTACTATCACGGAAATCAAGACAAAAAAGTGTATTTCAATCAATCAGTTTTACTTGTATTTCTGTCAATTCATGTGAAACTTTGGGGAAGGACGGCCAATATCACTGTTAAAAAAGTAACAACTGTGCATTTCAATCAGTCAATTTTATCAGTATTTACCTCTATTCTTGTGTAAATTGTGGGAATGAATGTCAACATCACGCAAAACATGTAAAAAAGTGTATTTGAATAAGTCAATTTTACCTGCATTTACGTGGATTCATTTGTAAATTGTGGGATTGAATACTACTATCACGGAAAACAAGAAAAAAAAGTGTATTTCAATCAGTCAGTTTTACTTGTATTTCTGTCAATTCATGTGAACCTTTGGGGAAGGACGGCCAATATCACCGTAAAAAAGTAACAACTGTGTATTTCAATCAGTCAGTCGTACCAGTATTTACCTCTATTCTTGTGTAAATTGTGGGGATGAATGTTTTATTTACCTCTATTCATGTGTAATTTGTGGGAATAAATGTCAACATGACTTAAAACAAGTAAAAAAAGTGTATTTTGATCAGTCGTTTTTAACTGTATTTATGTGGATTCATGTGTAAATTGTGGGAATGAATGTTAATATCACGGAAAACAAGTAAAAAAGGTGTATTTCAATCAGTTAAAATTATGTGGATTCATGTGTAATTTGTGGGAGTGAATGTTCATATAACGGATTACAAGTGAAAAAGATGTAAATCAATCAGTCACTTTTACTCGTTTTTACGTAGATTCATGTGTAAATTGTGGGAATGAATGTTATTATCACGGAAAACAAGTAAAAAAGTGTAATTCAATCAGTCAACGTTACTTGTATTTCTGTCAATTCATGTGTAAGTTGTGGGAATGAATGTAAATATGGCAAAAAAATTAACAACTGTGCATTTCAATCAGTCAATTTTATCAGTATTTACCTCTTTTCTTGTGTAAATTGTGGGAATGAATGTCAACATCACGCAAAACATGTAAAAAAGTGTATTTCACTAAGTCAATTTTACCTGCATTTACGTGGATTCATTTGTAAATTGTGGGATTGAATACTACTATCACGGAAAACAAGACAAAAAAGTGTATTTCAATGAATCAGTTTTACTTGTATTTCTGTCAATTCATGTGAAACTTTGGGGAAGGACGGCCAATATCGCTGTAAAAAAGTAACAACTGTGTATTTCAATCAGTCAATTTTATCAGTATTTACCTCTATTCTTGTGTAAATTGTGGGAATGAATGTCAACATCACGCAAAACATGTAAAAAGGTGTATTTCACTAAGTCAATTTTACCTGCATTTACGTTGATTCATTTGTAAATTGTTGGATTGAATACTACTATCACGGAAAACAAGACAAAAAAGTGTATTTCAATGAATCAGTTTTACTTGTATTTCTGTCAATTCATGTGAAACTTTGGGGAAGGACGGCCAATATCACTGTAAAAAAGTAACAAATGTGTATTTCAATCAGTCAGTCTTACCACTATTTACCTCTATTCATGTGTAAATTGTGGGAATGAATGTCAACATCACATAAAACAAGTAAAAAGGTGTATTTGAATAACTCAGTTTTACCTGTATCTACCTCTATTCATGTGTAAATTGTGGGAATCAATGCTTCTATCACGGAAAGCGAGTAAAAAATGTGTATTTCAATCAGCAGATTTACTTGCATTTCTGTCAATTCATTTTGTGGATTCATGTGTAAATTGTGAGAATGAATGTAAATATTGCAAAAAAAATTAACAACTGTGCATTTCAATCAGTCAATTTTATCAGTATTTACCTCTATTCTTGTGTAAATTGTGGGAATGAATGTCAACATCACGCAAAACATGTAAAAAAGTGTATTTCACTTAGTCAATTTTACCTGCATTTACGTTGATTCATTTGTAAATTGTGGGATTGAATACTACTATCACGGAAAACAAGAAAAAAAAGTGTATTTCAATCAGTCAGTTTTACTTGTATTTCTGTCAATTCATGTGAAACTTTGGGGAAGGACGGCCAATATCACTGTAAAAAAGTAACAAATGTGTATTTCAATCAGTCAGTCTTACCACTATTTACCTCTATTCATGTGTAAATTGTGGGAATGAATGTCAACATCACATAAAACAAGTAAAAAGGTGTATTTGAATAACTCAGTTTTACCTGTATCTACCTCTATTCATGTGTAAATTGTGGGAATCAATGCTTCTATCACGGAAAGCGAGTAAAAAATGTGTATTTCAATCAGCAGATTTACTTGCATTTCTGTCAATTCATTTTGTGGATTCATGTGTAAATTGTGAGAATGAATGTAAATATGGCAAAAAAATTAACAACTGTGCATTTCAATCAGTCAATTTTATCAGTATTTACCTCTATTCTTGTGTAAATTGTGGGAATGAATGTCAACATCACGCAAAACATGTAAAAAAGTGTATTTCACTAAGTCAATTCTACCTGCATTTACGTGGATTCATTTGTAAATTGTGGGATTGAATACTACTATCACGGAAAACAAGAAAAAAAGTGTATTTCAATCAGTCAGTTTTACTTGTATTTCTGTCAATTCATGTGAACCTTTGGGGAAGGACGGCCAATATCACCGTAAAAAAGTAACAACTGTGTATTTCAATCAGTCAGTCGTACCAGTATTTACCTCTATTCTTGTGTAAATTGTGGGAATGAATGTTTTATTTACCTCTATTCATGTGTAATTTGTGGGAATAAATGTCAACATGACTTAAAACAAGTAAAAAAGTGTATTTTGATCAGTCGTTTTTAACTGTATTTATGTGGATTCATGTGTAAATTGTGGGAATGAATGTTAATATCACGGAAAACAAGTAAAAAAGGTGTATTTCAATCAGTTAAAATTATGTGGATTCATGTGTAATTTGTGGGAGTGAATGTTCATATAACGGATTACAAGCGAAAAAGATGTAAATCAATCAGTCACTTTTACTCGTTTTTACGTAGATTCATGTGTAAATTGTGGGAATGAATGTTATTATCACGGAAAACAAGTAAAAAAAGTGTAATTCAATCAGTCAACGTTACTTGTATTTCTGTCAATTCATATGTAAGTTGTGGGAAGGACTGCTAATATCACTAAACAAGTAAAAAAAAGTGTTTTTTGATCAGTCATTTTTAACTGTATTTATGTGGATTCATGTATAAATTGTGGAAATGAATGCTAATATCACTGAAAAGGAGTAAAAAAGGTGTATTTCAATTCAACCGTTTTAGCTGTATTTTTGTGGATTCATGTAATTGTGAGAATGAATGTAAAAATGGCAAAAAAATTAACAACTGTGCAATTCGATCAGTCAATTTTATCAGTATTTACCTCTATTCATGTTGAATTGTGGGAATGAATGTCAACATCATGCAAAACATATAAAAAAGTGTATTTCAATAAGTCAGTTTTACCCTTCATTTACGTGGATTCATTTGTAAATTGTGGCATTGAATACTACTATCACGGAAATCAAGACAAAAAAGTGTATTTCAATCAATCAGTTTACTTGTATTTCTGTCAATTCATGTGAAACTTTGGGAAGGACGGCCAATATCACTGTTAAAAAAGTAACAACTGTGTATTTCAATCAGTCAGTCTTACCACTATTTACCTCCATTCATGTGTAAATTGTGGAATGGATGTCAACATCACATAAAACAAGTAAAAAGGTGTATTTGAATAACTCAGTTTTACCTGTATCTACCTCTATTCATGTGTAAATTGTGGGAATCAATGCTTCTATCACGGAAAGCGAGTAAAAAATGTGTATTTCAATCAGCAGATTTACTTGCATTTCTGTCAATTCATTTTGTGGATTCATGTGTAAATTGTGAGAATGAATGTAAATATGGCAAAAAAAATTAACAACTGTGCATTTCAATCAGTCAATTTTATCAGTATTTCACCTCTATTCTTGTGTAAATTGTGGGAATGAATGTCAACATCACGCAAAACATGTAAAAAAGTGTATTTCACTAAGTCAATTTTAACTGCATTTACGTGGATTCATTGTAAATTCTGGGATTGAATACTACTATCACGGAAAACAAGAAAAAAAAGTGTATTTCAATCAGTCAGTTTTACTTGTATTTCTGTCAATTTCATGTGAACCTTTGGGAAGGACGGCCAATATCACCGTAAAAAAGTAACAACTGTGTATTTCAATCAGTCAGTCGTACCAGTATTTACCTCTATTCTTGTGTAAATTGTGGAATGAATGTTTTATTTACCTCTATTCATGTGTAATTTGTGGGAATAAATGTCAACATGACTTAAAACAAGTAAAAGAAGTGTATTTTGATCAGTCGTTTTTAACTGTATTTATGTGGATTCATGTGTAAATTGTGGGATGAATGTTAATATCACAGAAAAGAAGTAAAAAAGGTGTATTTCAATCAGTTAAAATTATGTGGATTCATGTGTAATTTGTGGGAATGAATGTTCATATAACGGAGTACAAGTGAAAAGGATGTAATCAATCAGTCACTTTTACCCGTTTTTACGTAGATTCATGTGTAAATTGTGGGAATGAATGTTATTATCACGGAAAACAAGTAAAAAAAGTG
>RQOL01000048.1:0-21187 GCA_013076295.1 Sanderia malayensis | reverse complement strand
TTCGGAAATGATTGGAGATGTGCTTGAGAGGAGATCTTGTAAATCTTTGGATTTTATTATGGATCTTTAAGAGAGTTCTTTCAGGAGCAAGAATTGGGAACATGTTGGTTGTGCGTTACTTTGGGCGAAAGTATTTTTTTCGCAGTTTGTTCAGGATGAATTTTTTTCCATGATGGGCGGCAATTTTGCTGATGATGTAGGCGTGTTTTCCTTTGTTTGGGCCGAGTTTGTTGAGTAGAAATCTGCCGTAAAGTCGATGAGGTATGCTCGGTGGCTTACCACGTCCTCGAGATGAGGTTGATGTCTTCTTCTTCTTCGTCCTATCATTGTATCAGTGTTGCGGATGGTGAGAGGGTTTTAGTTGGAAATAATTGATGTGAAAATTGATGCGGTTGCGTTGTTGTCGCGAGCAGTTGGTCATGTGGGTACTTTGATATCTTTGGCGAATTGTCTGTAGATCCAGGGTGCGTGCTTGAGTGCGTAGAATTTTTCGTTAATTAGTCCGCGTCCGCGTAGGCGATGATGTCGTGTTTTGCGACGATGTTTACGCCGTCGGCGGCGTCCAAAGCCGTAGACGTTTTTGTAATGATGAAGTTTTTTCTTGATTTTTTTTTTCGCAAAGTGACCTACGATACCGCTCGGTGCTTTGTTAGAACGTCGCGAGGATGAGGATGGTCCAAAGTGGTGCCATAGTCCGCGAATTCCTGTAATGACATTGCCGATCACCATGTTGTGCTTTTTTGATTAGTGACGAAAGTAAGCTAGTCTAAGCTAGTCTAAGTCTAATGTGCGCTAGAGGATAAGTGGAAAAAGAATGCGTGGTAAATTGCGATCTAGTCGTCCTGGGGGAGCTGGCAGAAGAGCTTTTTCAGTTTGCAAAAGTGCGTGGCTTGACCGGTGGTGCGACTGAGATCGCAGGCCGAGGCGATGTTGCGACAGGAGTTTTTGTCGAACGAGGCGACGAATTGGTTTTTGTTTTTGCAGAACGTGTTGTAGCCCATGCACGGCGCCCAGTGGTGGGTTGTGTCGCAGAGGCTTTGAGAACGTCGCACTTGATGCCGTTGGCTTGGGCGATGGCGAGGATCGATTGTTTCTGGTTGATGTTGCCGTCTTCGTTGCGTACGACGTAGTTGTCGGAGACGTGCCAGGAGCCGGTGCGAGGAGGCGGCGGTGGTTTTTTGCTGTCGCGATCGTCGCTGTCGTCATTGCGAATGCCGCCGGAGGAGTAGGTGAGAGGGCGGAGATCGATGTCGATGACGTTTTGCGAGTTTTGTTGCAGGTCGTTGTTCGGCACGCTGCTGGCGTCGGGATAGCTGTGATAGAGGAGCATGTAGACTTTTTCCATGTAGGTGCCGAGTGATGCTTCGAGCCACTCGAGTTCGGGTCGTTTGGTGGTTCTCGTGAAAGTACTTGGTGTCGTCGGTGGACACGTAGAGGATGATGTGTTCGCCGATGCAGTGCTTGTTCCAGTACCAGCGGACGCGCAGTACGTTGTTGTAGGTGCCGGTGCGAAGCAGCATCGGTGCTATGACGTACGCGTCGGCAGCGTTTTGCGTCCACACCTCCATCAGGTGTACGGCGTGTGCGTTTGCATCGTCATCATGAGCCGGCAGCGCCGCGGGCGATGTTGCGGCGTGGCTAGTGATGTAGAGTAGAAGGAAAACACTCGACACTGCGAATAGCATTGTATTAGTGTGACGATACAGCGATAAGGCTAACATGAGTAAGCGAAAAAATTAAATTAAAAAGACTATGAAATGCATCAGCGAATGTTTAAGTAAAATAACAGCGAAAAAAGAAAAATGAAAGAGTTACGATTGTCACTTGATCAGTTTGGGCGGTTTTTTGATGTCGGTACTTATTTGGAAATTGTACAGCGTGGGCGGCAGCGATGTGGATCGAGTGATGGTGTTGCCGTCGTTGCTTTTCGGAGTTTCTTTGACGAAGCCGGTTCGATAGGTGTTCGTGCACACGGCAATGGGATGTGTGGTGTGTTGCTTTGGAAAGTATTCCTCGAAGCTAGTCAGGGCAGATTTGGTAGACAGTTGAATTTGCATTAGTTCTTGAGCTGCACGATTCAATTTGAAACGCTGCTCTGCCAGTTCGCTGTCGTAGGCTAGGAATCGCTTCGTGAGATTGTCGGTGTTGATTTCGAGAGTGTCGAGTGAATGGCACGGCATGTAAGCAAGGACGGTGCTGCCGTTGCCGGGTACGTCTTTGAGAAGCTGTGTGAGGTGCCTGATGTTGTCGATAAGGAGTCGTTGTTGCTTTACCAGACCTGGAATGTAGTTTGTGAGTGTGTCGTCGTGCTGTTTTGTGACGTCTTGCCAGACATTGCTGAAAGTTTCGAACGTGCGTAGGGCTTGTGCGATGTGAATTTCTGTGTCTTGACGGAGGCGGATCAAGGAGAGGTTGTGCTTTTCGGCGAGGAGATTCAGCGTGGGAACGCCGCCGCGTAGGTCGGCCAGGTTGGCTTGGATCTTGTGAAAACGGGACAGCAGGCTGTTGGTCGCTTCGGTCGAGTAGGATCGGGCCGAACTTTGTGCTGAATCGCTTTTGGAGTGTCAGGAGTTCTTGTTCGCACAGTTGGGTGTCCGTGTTGATTCGGCAAGTGTTTATTTGTAGGCAGCCGATCGATTGCAATTCCAGGTCGTGTTGAGCGATGAGTTTTTTCACGTGATGGTCGTGGGTGGCTCGTTGTCGTACGAGTTGAGCCTGGAGAAGCTTGATTGTGTTGTTGGCAATTGCCAGTTGTTGATCGATAGTGTCGTCGGTCGTTTCTTCGGTTTGACGGCTTTTTTCGGAATCGATCGACGAGGCAGAGGAGTGAGACGAGGAGGGACAGCCCGTGTTGTTTTCTTTGTTGCTGTCGTTGTCGTCGTGCTGTTCGGTGTTGCGTGTGGATTGGTTGTGGTGATACTGTTGCCACTGTCGTCGGTCGAGGCGTTTTGGAAGGCCTCCTCCAAATTTTGGCGAGCAGGGTCGTCACTAGCGATAGCAGCAGTACGATCGGCAGAAGTAGGAGCATTTTTGTTGTCTTCTTGTTGTTTATTGTTGATTGAGGTGTAGCTCATGTTTGCTGTTTGTCGTCTTTTGCTGCTGCTGTTGTGGCGTGTGACGGCAATGAGACAGCGATGTTTTTTTTATAGTCTTATGCATTTGAAAGGAGGTATTGTTGCGTTAATTTTTTTGCTGCTACTAATCTGTTTTTGCTGCTGGATTTCTATGGCGTTAATCGATGTATAGAAATTTAGCAGCAAAAAAATTAAGTTTTTGCTGCTGTATTGTTCTATTGTGCGTAGATGTGTATATGGATGTGTGTATGTGAGGAAAGGATCAATCGATCGACGATCAGTTATGCAGCAGCAGCAGCAGTATGAGGGCAAATCGACTCGGTTATACAGGAAGGTGGGTGATGTGCCGGCTGCGTATTGGATGTACGTGCTGGAAATAGCAGAAAAGGAGTGGAGAAGGCCGGTGGAGGTGGCCGCTTGGTCTAGGACGCAGAACGATTGGGAGAATGCAGGTGTGAAATCGTACTTTGTAAATTTAGTTAATCAGATGAAGGCGGACATAAGGGAATACGGAAAGACGTACGTCTTTTTGGATGGTTGGCATGGTTGGCGATTGTACGATCAGGAGGCGGCGAATGGGGAGAAGGCGAGCGAAAGAGATGAAAGATGTTTTGGGTTGTCTCGATTCGACGAATTTAACAACGGAGACGGTCGGTACGGTACGATGACCAAGTGTTTGTGGCCGAGAACGCGGAGGGTAACAGAAGAAGAAGAAGAAGAAAAGAAACGCGAGTGGCCGCCTGGGAATGTGCTCGATGTGACTGAATCGTTGAACAGGTCGCCTGAGTTGAAGATGTTGCCCGATGCGCAGTTTAAAAAGAGGAGACATATGGGGATTGATGGTGTGTGCGAAGACGATTTGGAGGCATGGCGTTGCGGGGGAGCGCGACCTAGGCGACCGCCGAGTCTGGGGGGCTCGTTTGGACGAGGATTAAGAGCGACGGCGACACCGCCGTCGAGGGTTACGACGTTTGGACGAGGAGCAATGTTGGCCGAGATGCTTCGCACGAGAGACGATGTGCCAAAAGATTACGTGGACGGTGGATATTTGTGATACTTTTATTTTATATATATACATTTACATTACATAATATGTTAATAAAAAAGAAAAAAAATAACAGAAAAAATGCGTGTGTGTTTATTTGAAAATGTCTGGATCGGGAAAGCGGAATAGGCGAAAGAAGTAGGTTCGTACGCGTCGATCGTTTCTCTCCAGGGCGGCGGCGGTGTCGTTGTCCGTTTGTCGGGATGATGATGACGATGCTCGGTCGGGTGGGACGAGGTAGAAGCAATTGTCGTACCAGAATTGGTAGCCGAGCAGTCGCGGTTGCGCGATGCGGCAGATCGTGAAGAGGAACAGTATCGAGTACTCGCCGCAAACGTTCGTCGCGTCCGATTGGATTTGATACGGAAAGTAGGCGGTGACGTGTCGATCGGCGTCGATCAGTCTAAAGCCGTCAGCTCGTCGAAAGTTTTCGGGCGTGAACGTTTGCGTGGACAGACACTCGTCGAGATCGAGCAGGCGATGATCGGTGCGAAAATACGAGAAGGACAGCATGTGTTCGGCGAACGACTTGAACACGCCTGCCGGTTGACGACCGTACGAGTCGAAGAAGAAGGCGTTGTGATCGTGATCGAAGTAGAGCGCTTGCCAGTGTCGTCCGCCGTTCTTGTGCGTGCCCGTGTTCATGATGTAGGCGAGCGGGAAGTGTTGGATGTTGCGTTGTAGCAGCGAGGTGACGAGAAAGTCGCGAAAGCTGCCGAGGCTGGCGAGAATGTTGGCGATGTCGTCTTCGGTGATGACGCCGGCGTAGATTCGCGCGAGATAGTGCGAGTCTTGGCGGATGCAGTCGGCAATCTGTTTGTTGTTCATGCTGCTGCTGCTGCTGCTGCTGCTGCTGCTGTTTTTGGGGGGCGGTTGCGGGTGCGTGCGGGATTTTGTGTGTTTTTATAAAAAGAAAAAATAGCAGGAAAGCGTTCGTGGTTTTTTACGAGTAGTAGTCTTTAGCGATTTGGCCGTTGGGTGCGACGCTGAATTTGCGCTTGTCGAACTTGTGCACTTGGATGTCTTGGTCGACGGGCATTGCTCCGTTGTTTGGAACGTGCAGGTAGAGCATGAGTCCGGCGCTGCGTTGATCTTCGCTCAGCACGTTGTTGGCCTGCATGCACGAGAAGGTGAGCACCTCGCAGTACTTGGAGTAGCCGGAGTTGGTGACGAGAAAGTCGTCGCGTGTGATGATCGGATTGTTCACATCGGGATTGAGGGTTTCGCGAACGCTGTCGTAGGCTTCGGTTTCTTTGTCGCGTTTGTTTTTGCGCATCACGGACGAGTTGATCAGGTATTGCCATTTGGTGCCGGCGGGCAGACTCGTGGACATGTACGGATTCAAGCCGATTTCACCGAGACGAGCTCGGCGATTGCGCAATTGGAACATGATCTTGTCGGGCAGTTTGTCGTTGGAGATGTTGAGTTTGAATTCGGAGATGCCGATCACGGGGGTGATGATGTCGATCGCGTGGTGGGTGAAGGGGAATTCGTCTGGCGTTTCGTTCGTGAACGATGCTATGTATTCGGCGGCGCGTTCGGGCACGAGCGACATTGTGGTGTATTCGATTTTCATTTCTTCGATGTAAATTTGACAGGTGTTGACGTAGGTGCGCAAGTCGTTGGGTTGTGTGGCGTCGGCGCCGTTTGCCGAGCACATGAGGTAGTAGGCGGGAGCGTGACGTTGAAAGATGATTTCCAGTTTGTTGCTTGCGTTGAACGGCACTTCGGATTTGTTGAGGGGCGTGTTGAGGCGGAATTCGAATTCGGCAGTTTTTCCGTGATGGTAGAGGTTGCACAGGCGAGCGCGAGCCGGATTGTTCGTGTTGGTGGGCGGATCGTTGGCGTTGGCGCCGTAGCAGTTGGTTTCGGCCAAGAAGCCGGGCGTCTCTTTGAAGAAGCCCTTTTTGGTGAGATCGCCGTTTTGGTAGACGTCGGTCGGAGTGCCGTTGAGGGTTTCTTCGTAGTCTATCTCGCTGTAGAAGGCGATGCTTTCGTCGTTCTGGTTGTTTATGCGCAATTTGACGTGCTTGAAGAGGCTCGGTCCGGCGTTGTTGATGGTGCTGATGTTTTTTTGATAGCCGGCGGCGGGCACGGCAGCCTGTCCACGCGACGCCGTTGCTACGCATGCGTGTTTTCATTTTGACGATTATGTTGCGAGTGTCGTAGAAGCGACCGGGTTCTTGCGGCAGTACGAACTGGATCAGGTCGTCGACGAGCGGTGCCCGGTTGGTGATCGGATAGAGTTCATCGATGCTGGCATTCTCGAGGAAGTGGTAGGCGCTGGTCTGGGCCGTAAAGTTCCACATTTCCGAACCGGGTTCGCCATGACCGAGACGTCGTTTGCCGCCGCGTTTGTAAGACGCTTGGGCGGTGTTGGCGAAGCGACTTTCGAACTGATCGAGGATGTCGACGCGCTTGTCCGGATTGAGTACGTCCAGGCGGCCGCCGTACAATGTGGCACGCGTGGAGTTCTTGTCGATGTCGACGTATTTTTTCCGTTTTTGCGACAGTGGCGGTGATCGCAGGTCGACTTGTTGCAAGACGGATTTTGCCTTGTTGCGTTTTCTTGTGGTTGGCACAGGCATGTTGTTGTTGTTGTTAGTAGAGACCGGTGTTCAGTGTGACGCCGGTTGGGATGCGAATTCCGGATTTTCTCGTGTAGAAACCCTGTCGATTGCGTCGATGGCGACGGTGGCGGCGATGGTGACGATGGCGATGTTGTATTGTTGGAGCAGTAGCAGTCGGGGAAGATTTTATGCGTTTCGAAGTGCGGCTTTTTTTGCCAAGTGATGTGCTCAATTTGCTGACGGCTTTTTGTTCGAAGTTTTTAATGGTGTTTTTTGTGCCGCGACGTAGGCTGCGACGCGTGTGGCGGATGAGGTGTTTCGATTTTTTCTTGAGTAGACGTGCGCCGTGGCGACCGAGACGTTTCAGGCTTTTTTACCTTGACGTTTTGCGATCTTGAGAGCGCTTTTTCCGGCTTCTTTCCCCGCCTGTGCGAGTATTTTTCCTACCGTGCTGCCAATTCCACTTGCGCCTTGCCTCCGAGATATCGCCTGTGGCGGTGTCCAGATGCCGGGACTGCGCAGACCAAAGCTGGTCTGGGCGAGACGACGTAGTGTGTGACGTGGGTCGGTACCGTTGCCGGTCAACATGTGGTGGCGGATCGGTCGTTTGGGTTTGGACCAGAGACGGGGTGATGTTTTTTGACCGCCGATGTAGAAGACGTCGGACATTGTTGTGATCCGCTGTGCGATGGTTGGGGATAATTAAGTAGGGAAAAATGCGCGTGAACTTGGCGAATGTGGTCGCGATAAGTCACAATCAGACGGCGGCTTTTTTTCGACGCAAGAGAAAAGTGAATTCGAGTTGGTCGGGCATGATCGGATCGTTGTAGGAGTTGCGCACGAGAAAGGACATGTCGTTGAGATTGATGTCCTTCATCAGGCAGCGAAACGTGGGCTGTTTGATTTTCAGACTTTGCGTGACGCTTTTTCGAGTTTGCGTTGTTGTGTTGCGCGACAGAGGATTTTCGAGTTTGTTGGCGAAGGCGTAGGTGGGGGCGGGAATTTGTGCGAGCAGCGGTGACAGGTGGTCGGCGATGTGGTACGTCGGCACGATACTGTTCGTGTAGAGGAAGATTTCGTCGGCGTTGAGGAAGTTGATCGGATGGTTGGTTCGATGTGCGATGTGGGTGTCGTCGGTGGACGATTTGGACAGATAGAGTTCGTAGTCGGTGGTGCCGAGCGGTGTCAGGTAGTTGGGAAGTAGGGGCAGTTGCCAGAGGAAACGCGGCACGGTGGAGGCGTTCGTTTCGCCGGCGGTGAAAATGGCCGGCGCGATGATGTTGTCGACGGTGGTGGGCAGGCGTCGGGCCGTGCACGGGGTGATGAGCGAACCGTGTCGGACGCGATCGTAGACCATGTGAAGACCTTCGCGCTGGAGTGTTTTGCTGCTGTAGTCGGCGTTGTACGAGTAGAGACTGCGGGTGACGACGGGGCCCTTTTCGAAGCCGAATATGTTGAGCAGGATGCTGCCCATGGCCATGTAGAGCAGCGTGTTGGGACAGAGGAATTCGAGGAAGTAGTGTTGATCGGGATTGTTGACGGTTTGGTAGTTTTTGCACTCGAACGTGGGCAGACTGGCGGCGAGATTCGTGAACAGTTGGGTCCTGCATGGTCAGGTCGTTTGTGATGTAGTTCTCTGCCAGTTGGTATGTGGCGGTGGACAGAGGTGGCATGCTGGCGAATTCGTGGAAGGTGAGCACGGCGAATTTGTTGTCGTTTGCGGCGAATTTGGTCGGATAGGTGGCGAGTAGGCGATCGAGGTAGTTGGTGCGTAGGACGGGAGAGCGTTTTGAGCCGGCGTCGCCGCTGGTGGCGGCGGCGGTGAGACTGCGAGCGTAGCTCTTGTCGGCGGCGTCCGTGTCGAGACGGAAGAAGTTCACGTCCAGGTCGGACCAGACGTTGAGGTTTTTTTCGTAGTGGTCGGCGATGTAGGTGGACGATTGCGCGACGTCGTCTTCGAGCGCGTAGACGTCTTTGAAGATGCTCGCGAGAGTGGCGGTGTGATTTGTCAGACTGTAGTTGGTGGGAAAGAGTGGAATCGCGCCGGACAGCATGAATTCCAGGTCGTAGAGATGATAGGTGTTTTTGCGGTGCGCTTCTGTGGGATGCGGCACGAGCATCGAGTGTTGCGTGAGTGTGTAGTCGACTTGGACGATACCGATTTCCCAGTCTTCGTCGGGCGGCATTTGGAGTTGGTCGCGGTGGATTTGGCTGTTGTTCGCGCTGAGAAAGCTGAACGAGTGCGTCTGTTGGACGGGATCGGCGAATTTGCTCGTGTCCAAGAGACCGCGAATGTAGAAAAAGTCGTGCGTAAACAAATCGCTCATGTTGTCGTTGTCGGCGTTTGGCGACGATCCGGATAGATGTGACGTGGCAGGAGGTGGGCGCCGCTGCAGATGATCAGTGTGCAGTTGACGGCGATGACGTGGTCATTTATGTTTTGGTAGGTGACTGCATTCGTGACGGCGTGGAAGGTTTTCAGGTAGCAGTTGAGTTTGATGTTTTTGCTTTGGAACGGCGTGAGGTGACGTCCTTCGATGACGCGTGCAAAGGGTAAGTTGCGATCGTCGCTCGCGAACGAGTAGCGTACGGGCTGGGCCGTCTTGTACTCGACGTGGTCGAGCAACGGTACGTGCAATTCGGCGAGTACGATGTCGGGGTTGTTTTTGCCGACGCGTTGGAAACAGTACGGCGAGCACATGTCGTTGCTCAGGGCGAGGCATACGTTGAGAAAGCGTTGCGTTGTTGTTGCCGCGTATACGACGGACGTGGCCGGACCGGTGGTCAGGGTCAGGCGACACGTGTCCAGCGAGACGTATTGGACGAGCGAGTCGGGCAGACTGTTGTAGATGATGGTCTTGTTGCCGGTGATGTCGTACTCGTCGGACTGTTGCAGTGCGTTGCTTTTGCAGTAGGTGTTTTCGCCGACGTGTTCGACGAAGAATTTGCGCAACAGTACGACACTGGCGTTGTCGTTGCCGCCGGGTGGTGCATTGATGTCGTACTCCATTGTGTGCGCGTGCGTGCGCGTGCGTGTAGAGAGAGAAAGACAGAAAAACAACAACAACACTAGTAATACGTATATAAAAGTGTTACATAATGATTAACTGACGCGAAAGAAGAAAGTCAAAGTGGTGGGATAGTTTTCGTTGTGGACAATGGAGAAACTGTGTTCGTTGTAGTAGGCGAGAGCGACGGGCGATAGTTTTGTGAGCAGGTGCAGCAGGGAGTTGCTGCTGCGAGACGTGAGACGGTAGACGAACGTGGAGTCGGCCAGGGGGACGACTTTGTTGAAGATGGGCGTGTCGAATTCGTACCAGTTTTTTGAGAATTTTGACGAGAGTTTTTGCGTGCCGGTCGGCAGATGCAGTATTGCGACCGTCGGTTCCCAAATGCCACTGTAGATGTTCGATTCGATTTTGTTCGTCGTTATTTTCACCATCTGTTGGGTGTCGAGGTGTCGCAGGGCGACACTGAGGACGAAAGAGGTGCCGCGAGGAAAGTATTTGCTGTTTATCGAGGTGAATTGTGGCGACGGTATCGTGACCACCCAGTTGAGAGGCAGGTTGCGATACAGTCGCGGGTCGTCGTAGAGTTTTTGACTGTTGTCAAAGTAGGCGGTTTGTGTGGCGGACGTGTTTGGATACATGACCGGTCCGAAGCGAGTGGTGATGGCAATGTCCACGTAGTCGTCGTCGTCGTCATTGGTGGCAGTGGGGGCGGTGAGTAGATCGATGTTGCGCTCGAGGCGAGGCAGACGGAAAAGGTTTTTTTGTTTTTTCGAGATCGATTGGGATCGTACGGTGCGAAATCGATCCAGCTTTTCTTGAGAATTCTCAAGACGGTCGCGTCTTGACACCAGTTGAGTTTTGCACCGTCGGCACCGCCCGGTTGCAGTGTGTAGTGAGCGTGGTGACCGCTACGTTTGAACATATCGTTCATGAGAGTGCATTCTCGAGGTTCGTTGAACCAGGTGTCGACGCTGTAGTTTGTGGTCATCAGATCGTCTGCGGTTGCTGTTGCGGTCCGGGGGCGGTAGGGGAAAAAGTCGGCCGATTCGCGCCACTCCCACGAGTCGATGTTGAGCAGGTCGGCGAGGCTGCGAGACAGGCGTACGATCTGCTGGTAACTGCCTTCGCTCAAAGCGAACGACGTGTTGCGGGCGAATCGATCGGTGCTACTGTCTGCGGCGTTGCTGCGGCGTACGACAATGTCGAAACAGTCGTGCACGACGGTGGCGTTGGTGTTCTTTTTGATGCCGAACATCGAGGAGGTTTTGACGGGTGCTTTGCCGTCGGCGAACGTGTCGTAGTACTCTTTGTACGGTCGCAGGTAGTCGGTGTAGCACAGCGTAGAAAGGATTCCAGTTCGGTCGGGTAGGCGATCTGGTGTTGGTGCACGAGTCGGTAGGCTACGGACGGATGCGGTTGCACGCGAGGTGTGGCGTCGAGGACGCGCGCGTAGTTCTGATGATGGAGCCATTTTTGCGTGGTCAGACTTTTGTAGACCTTTTCGAAGGCGCTGCCGGCAGTGCTGCTGAGTTTTTCCGGCAGATAGAAGCGTTTGTACCAGAGCTTCGACGGCACGTCGAGAGTGCTGGTGTGCGTGAGCGAAGCGTTCGTGAGTGCGGTGTTCCACGTGAAACGCGGATCGAATTGCACGTCGCCGTACGGGCGATTGGCGAAGGTGTCCGATTGCGAAAGGATGTTGTGGTCGGGATCGCCCGACGAGACGGCTGTAAGTAGGTCTTGTCGACGTGTTGTCCGAGACCGGTTTCTTCTGTCATGTTGACGTTTTGTTGTTGTTGTTGTCACCGCCGAGGAGGAGATGGTGCAAGAGGGTGCACGGAGATCTCGTGACGCTGTTTCTCTTCGCGAGTGCGCTGCGTGAGCACACGTTCGGGCAACCACAAACTGTCCCAGTACTCGGCTATGCGTATTTGCACCCAGCGAGTGCGAGCGCCGGTGTCCGGATCGACGACGGTCTGTTGACGAAGACGCGATTTGGTGATTTTGAAAGAGGCGGGAAAGGTCACGTGCACGAGTTCGGGATACTGAAACGTGCCGATGACGGGCTCCTGACGGAGGTCTTGCAGTTTATAGACGGGCGGCAGGTCGTGCGTATCCACATCTGTCACCTGAAACAGCTCGTCAGTGAAACCCTGTTGGAAACCGCGACGAAAGGTTTTGTTTTCCTTGCGTATGCGGACCCAATCGCCGACGTGCAGCAGCGGACGGTGGGCGCGTTTGTCCCAGAGGGCGTGTTTTTTTTGTCGTCGAACGATGCTTTTTTCGATGTTGATTCGAGCCGTGTTGACGGTGACGGGATCGACGGCGTTGGTGGCGAGTCGTGTCGTGGTGTGCACGCTGTTGTTGAGTCCGAGGACGATGTTTTGCAGATGTTCCAAGTACTTGCCGTCGTGCAGGCTGGCGATTTTCACGAGTTTTCGCTTCAACGTCTGATTGGCGCGTTCGACGATGGCGCCTTTGATGGACGAGTCGTTGGTGGTGACGTGTCGGATGCGAATCGACTCGAGGTAGTGCGAGACGGCGCTGTTCAGGAACTCTTTGCCGTTGTCCGAGTAGATGATGCGCGGGCAGGACATGGTCTGACGTTCGAAGATGTCGCGGAATGCGTTGAGCACGTCGTTTTGATTTTTTTGCTTGCACGGCGCCACGAACAGTTTCTTCGTGAACTGGTCGACGACGGTGAGCAGAAAGTGCACGCGTCGGTTGCGACTTGCGAACTCGGACATGTCGAGTAGGTCGGCTTCCCAGATTCGATTCGGGCCGAACAGGCGGTAGGGACGACGAAGGAACCGTTTGCGCACCGGTTTGTATTTGGTGTACAGGGCTTGTTGTCGTTTCCATTCTTGTAGCTGTTTCCAGGTGAGCCGTTCGAAGGCGGGTAGTTTTTTCAGGTGCGTAAAAAAGTTACGCAATCCGCCCAAGGCGCCAGGGAAACTGCTGTCCGTGTAGTAGCGATTGAGTTGTTCGAACAAGGACATTGCGGCGGGCAGAATGAGAGAGGAAAAAGAAAACAACGAGTGTTATTATTTTGTTTTTTTCGAATCTTGAATTTTAATGTGCGGATACAGTTGTTTAATAATGTAGCGGATGATGTGCAATTTTTGATAGTTGTCCTTCAGGCAGTTGTATTCCTGTTCGGATATTTTTACAGACGGCGTGTTTTTGTCGATTTCTATTGCGCGTTTGCCTGTCTGATCGTCGACGTCGGCGTCGTCGCCATCGGCGTCGGCGTCACTATCGAAGGGCAATTCGGTGAGATTCATCTCGTCGTCGAGATGCTTGAAACGAGTCAATCGCATGTTGCAGTGTCGGACAGTTTCTTTTGCAACAGCTGAAGCATTTCTGGATCTTCGTCAGTCGTGCTGTTGTTGTCGCGACGATGAGCGGCGGCATCGACATCGCTGTCGTCGACTGTCGTTCTGTTGTTGTTGTGTGTGTTTGGATTTCGTTTTTGTACTGTGATTGATGCTGGTGAATTCGTTGTGCAAACGCGATTGGAGGGCTTCGAGTTTTCGAGCGACTCGATCCTGTTTTTTGTTGCGTTGAAAATGACTGTAGAGTTGTCGAAGCAATTCGCGCTCGTCGGCCGGAGTAGTGTCTTGTGTTTTCTTTTTGATGTTCTTCTTTTTTTTGCTTTTTTGTTTTTTTTTTGAAGTAGTTTCCCCGCTGCTGCTATCGCTGCTGTTGTTGTTGTTATCATCGTCATCATCGTCGCTACTGCTCGTGCTGCTGCTGCTACTGCTACTGTTGTTGTGTTTTTTTTTTTGTTTTCGCGTTTGACGTTTTCGTTTCTTTGCAGCAGCAGCAGCAGCAGTAGTAGTAGTGGTGTTGTTGCGACGTGCCGGTTTGGATTTTGTTGTCGCAGGATCGAAAAAGGCGGCGCCATCGTTGTCGTCTTGATAACGATCGGTGTCGACATCGATGTTGTCATCGAAACCGATATCGTCGTTATAGTTCATTTTGCCGTCGTTGGTGACGGGCACTCCACCGTTCACTGTAAACATGCGTGTGTGCGGAGTAGCATCGGTGCTATGATGTACGTGTGTGGTTTTATGAAGTTATTTTTTCTTTTCTTTTTTTTGCGGTTTCTAAAAGGACTCGAGCAGTTCCTTTTGTTGGTGAATTTTGTGAGTTTTCGGGGTCTGTTTGGCTTGCTTTCGCTGTTGACGGGTTTGCATTTGGGGTGATGGTGACGGTGGTCGTTGTGTTCTTACAGGAGGCGTGGAAGCGGTTGCGGGTGGGGTAGGGGTAAGCGGGAGGGGTGTGTCTGATGACAGTAGGCATACGGTAGGCCATAGGATATCGTCGTCGCACACCAGCGGGATGGATGGTGTACGGCGAGGTGTTGCACCGCTACTGCTGCTGCTGCGTGCCTGCTGTCGTATAGTAGTGATCGACGCTGTACGGGGTGGTCTGCGGGCTGTCGTCGACTCACGCGAGCAGGAATAGAAGAAGATGATGATGATGAAGATGATGATGTTGCTCTTGCGCCGCGTTCTCGTGCGGTGGCATCGTCAAGAAGTTTGCGTGCATTGTCGCGCAAAAATTTGTTGCCGAGATGGTTCAGGTTGAAACCGTAGCGGTGCAGAGCGAGGAGCAATTCGTGCGTTCCCTCGGCGGCTGGTGACGTTGCGATCGTGGGTGAAATGCAGCAGGCGCGGGGGGTGTGGATGACGGAACGGTTTGTGCAGTACGTGCACGTACGCGTGTGCTGTCGTGTGAGAATGTGCGGATGTCGCCGAGAACGTACGCACATTCGCTGAAACGGACTGTCGTGCAGGGATTGCGGTGACGGCTGTACGATGTTGAGGGGATTGTTGACCAGGTTGTTGTACTTGTTGTTTTCGGCATGCCGTAGCACGTCGAGTTGGTGGTTTTCGCGACCCTTGAGGTTTCTGTACAAGGTCATGCCGGCGTGTGTGGAAAGGAGTCGTTTGTTGCGCGCCAGATGGTGGAGTTTTTTGCGGATCTGTTCCAGCAGAGGCGAGGTGAGACTCTGTTGTATGTGCGCGTCGACGTCGCTGTTCATGATGTGCGCTTGCAGGTATTTGTGCGCGTCGATCATGTGTCGATTGTACTCGTTGGGGTTGTTGGCGTTCTTGCGAGCTGCCGTCACCTTTTTTTGGATGTAGTGCTGTTGTAACGAGGGCAGGTGTTTTTGGAACGTCTGGATGGCCGTGGCGTAAAAACTGCGCGCACCAGTACCATTTCGCCGTACGTGCCCGCGTGATGCGGTGTCAAATTGCTCTGACTGCCGGTGCTGCTGCTGCTGCTGCTGCTGGTGTTGACGGCGCTGCTGCTGCCGGCGTTTGCGGAGTGGCAGGTGGAGTCATTGGAGCAAAGCTCGACTGGCCCAAGTAGGGACCGAGTTGATGGGCGTTGCTGCTGCTGACGTTTCTTTTGCGCCGGTTTTGTACCATCACGCTCATCATCGGGATCGTATTCACCGTCCGATTTCGATCTTCTGTGTGTTTTTTTTTTCCCCGCGGCGGTGGCCATGTGAGAGTATAAACGCAAAAAGGACAACGACTTGTTTGTTTAACAAAAAACAAAATAACAACTTATCGATTTGACATACGTACGTACACACACGCATATATATAGTTAACAAATAAAGTGTTTTTTATCAGCGCTGAAATGAGTTCGGATATGGCACGTAGGTGAATCCGTTTCGCAATCGAATGATCGGCGCCTGCATGGGTAAACGTCTGAAGTTGGCCAATTGACTTCGCAATTGAGCCGGATGAAAGGGCCAATTGTAGCCGGGTCCTGTGGGGTACACGTTCACTTGATTTTCACCGTAGAAACCGATGCGTTTGTAGCGACGAGCTTGCGCTCGGCGCAGTCGTCGAAGACGTCGCTGTGATGACGGCAGTGGCATGTTCTACACGCGGATTCGTGTCTGTATGCTTTGACGATTGACGTGTCGAAGCCGAAAAGAGCATTTAGAAGAAACGAAAAACGACAAACTGTTAGGCGAGAATGTTTTGCAGATGGTACGTCGAGTCGTAGTAGATCGGCTTGCGGAGACGAGCCACGGCGAACGGATTGATTTTGGCCATTTGTTTGGCATTGGTGTAATTTTGGTAGACGTTGCTTTTCGTCGTCACTCCGGGCAGGTTCGCGTGGAAACCGACGGCCGGCGACCAGTTCTTCTGTCGGTGTTGCAGTTGTTGTTTGTGGTGTTGTAAGGTGGTCGCGTAAATGCTCGCCTTCATGTACGGCGGCAGTGCGGCTGTGTCGCGAATGTGATTCGTCTCGAGAAGTTTCTGATAGTCCGAGACACGATGTTGTCGTCGTCGTCGTCCTCGTCGTCGATGCCGAATACTGTTAATAATACGTTTCGGTTTGAATCGCACGAGTCGACCGTGTCCGTGGAGAATCTCGTTGAGATTGTGCGGTTTCGGCGAGTAGGGATCGGCTTTTTGACGTGCCGACGACGAGCCGAACGTCCACATGGTCTTTATGTAGTTGTGCTTGAACAGATCGTGATGATTCGCGTGAACGCCGAAAGACGACATAGTTTTTGTAGTGCGCGCGGTAACGAGAGAGTGTGACAAAGATATATAGATATATATGTGCAGAGAACTTTGCAATGTATATAATGTAATGTAAAAATAACAACAACAAGAAACTGTTACCTACTATTCTCTATGACGATCACGAATAGTGAAATCGTAAACTGTGCGAAATGCTGTATTCAACCTGTGTCCGTTTTGGTTCGCTTCTCGTTATTGTTAAGGTCGTTCGTGTATGTCGGCAGGTGATGTGCAACATTGCCAAGATCAATAGCAGGATCACTATTGCATTCAGGTAGACTAGAGGACGGAACAAGTACAACAGCAACAGTGTTAGTGACATTGTTTGCGCGGGCGCGGCAGAAAGAAACAAAAAAAACACATGCAATAAGTAGATGTATATACCAGTCAGCCAGCAATTTTAAACAAAAATCAAACAGCAAAAAAAAAAATAGACAATGTGAATACAACAAAAGTGTGTTTAGTCTGTTTTTGTGAGTAAAACTGCCAATTGACTGCCGCGCGTTCGACAGTAACTCGACGGAGTTATGTTTGTTTTGGCAGGTGGTCCTTCTGAAGCTGGTAATGGTTGCGTGCGCTTGATGCCTGTATTAATCCATTGTCCACGTATAGGTGAAGGTGATGGCACTGACTGTAGTATTATCGGCGGTGGGGTTGCAAGAGGAGTTGATGGTCGTGTTATTGTTGTTGTTTCTGTTCCATTGTTGTTGTTGTTTATGAATGTAAAACTGTTGGCGGTGGCGGTGTTGGCGCTGGTGCTGCTGCTGCTCTTGCTGTTGGTGTTGGTGTTGGTGTTTGAAAATTCAAACGCGGAATTTTCTTCATTTGCACGGAAATAGAGTTTTTGTCTGTCCAATCCAGATGGCGAACAGAATAATGCTTGACTGCAACAAGTACAGTAACTATCGTGCATGGACCCGTCCGAAGGAGTAAACATTCTTGAGCACATATTACAAATGCCAGTAGGCATTATGAGATCCGTATATTTGGTAAGGGTTTTATAGTATTTGATAAATGGTTTGAGTTGAGCGAGGGAAGTTGTTTTGCAAAGTAAACCGACAAGGTGTATGACAAGCAAAAAATCGGTTGTGCTTGACGACGGCACAACAGTGATCCAGCTAACATTTTTGAATATACACACAAAGGGGGGCAAAAGAAAATCAAGTCCTGTGTACATTTCGCCAAAGAAGTCGACTATTTGATCGACTGTTTTGAAAAAACATTGGGCATTATTTGTACCTCGTACCTGTCGGGTCCGTCACGAATGGCTGAAACTTGCAGTGCGCAATTTGGATTGAATGAAAGGCTCGATTCGTCACAATCGACCGCCTTGGTGGCAGGCGTACGTTTGTTGTTCTGGTCGGTCTTTGTCGTCTTGTTCCGCATGTTGTCGGGGCGGGATGTGGTGGTGAGAATATCTTCTTCGTCGCTATCGTCCGTCTCGGTATGATTACTGCTGTTATCCAAAAGGGCGAGATCGTCGTCATCATCTTGAAACGTTTTTCGTAAGCGAAACAGGTGGGTCTTTAGGTCGACTGTAGTTGCCGGCTGTAACGTCCAGCCGTCTTCTGTCAGTTTCTTGCACGTGAGAATCTTGTTTTTCGTTGCATGCCCGAGGTTCTTGCTCGCTTCCGTGGATAGAGCTTGAGGAGACAGGCCTCGATTGTTCAGCAGTGGAAAGGCTGTGCCGGCTTCCTCAGTCAGATGAAAATCCGACCATGCCTCTGGACCGTCTCGAACAATGTTGGCAGGCAATACGAATTGTGTGTTTATCGGCCAGTTTTTCTTTGGATCAAACTCTGTCGTAGAGGCATTAAGTGGAAAATAATTCGTTAAAAAGTGCCGTGCAGTATTACTTTGACGCAGCTATAGATGAAGAAAAAAAACACGTGCAATGGCAAATAATAATAATAATAATGATAAGTTAGAAAGTACATAGTTATTATTATTATTTGCTTATATGTTATTACGTACCAATGCGTTGATTGAGTAATAGTCTTTGAAATAGTACACGGCTGCATCGTTGACAGGAGCTTTATCCATGTTGTTGTCAGACTCGACACCACAGGCAAGTGGTGGGAGTCTGACTTGCGCTCGAATTTATAGCAAATGACCACAATGACATTCCTCATGAAATAATAGGAACAAAAAGTTTAGCAGCAAACAAAATTAAGCGCATAGAAATATAGCAGCAAAAATATTAGTGACATAGAAATTTAGCAGCAAAAAAATTAGCGATAATAAATTCCATACGATAAAGCAGCAAAAAAAAAAATTAGCAGCAAAAAAAAATGACGTAATCGTAATGTATATGTACAGGTAAAGTATGATTATCATTATAATATCGAATCGATTCCGACTCGGTTTAGAACTCGGTGAAGGTTTCGTATGGTGTCCGAAAATGATCGTTCGGTTTTTCGTCTAGCACAAAATCGTTCGAGTGTGCTGAAAAGATTTTGACGACGTTCAAAACGAAGGCGTTCTCGCTGCAGTTGTGTTGCCATTAGAGGCACGTTGTTATTGTTGCCATCATCTTGACGCCGACGGCGATGACGACGATGATACCGACGACGACGTGATGACGATGATGATGATGATGATGATGATGATGATGATGATGATGATGATGATGGTGCTCCGGGTGCCGCTGCTGCCGCTGTTGCTGCACGACGTGGAGAAATTGGGAGTAGTGACGGAAGTCTAGTTGTTATATTTGACGCTGTTGGTGGCGATGATCTTGTTTGAAAAAGCGAAGGAGAAAAACGATTGATTCGTTCGACGATCGAGTCGACAATTGATGATTGATGAGGTGGTGGTGGTGGTGTTGCTGGTGGTGGTTCACGAGGTGGTGATGGCTTTGGACGTGCCGATGGTTCTTCTTCTTCTTCTTCTTGTTCATCGTCGCCGTCGTTTGGTATCATCGGTGTCGATGTTCGTAGCGGAGAGATGGGGGAGGGGGGGTGATGCTCCTCAATCGGCTAGAGTCTTGTTCGTGTACGCTGCTGCTGCTGCTGCTGCTGCTGCTGCTGCTGTTGTTGATGATGTCAGGTAGTGTTGTTGCCACGTCGTCCAATAGGATACTACACGGGCGTGTTACCGCCATTGTCCGTTGACGTTGTTGCTCGAGTACGAGCGCCGACGTTGCGGCCTGCGCTGCCACGTCCAGTGCGGTGAGCACGTTTTCCATGTTACGTCGTTGTTCTTCTTCGGTAAGTGCTGCTGCTGGTGGTGATGTTGACGCGACTCGTGGAACGATTGGTGAAATCGCAACAGGAGGTCGGGCAGCAGCAGCAGCAGCAGCATCAGGAAGATATGCGGCTGCTCCATCATCATCCAGTAGATGGTTGTACAGGGCTGGCGACAGGCGAACCGCATCGTCCGACAGCGATCCGATACTACCTACACCACTGCTGATACTGCTGTGCTGCTGCTGCTGCTGCTTTCCTGCTGCGCTTGTGGGAGAGCGGCAGCAGCAAGCTGAAAATTTGGATTAGCTCGGGCCGCTTCGGCTATCTCGTCGGAATCGTAACGATCTGGAAAATCCACGCCGTAGTTCGGCGCAACCGCCGCACTGTTTCGATGCGGTCGCGGAGAACGAGCAGGCACGTCGACTTCCGCGTCGGACGGTGGTTGATAGCCTGGCGATGCCTGTCGTCGTCGACGTTCGCGAGCCTCTCGTCGTCGTGCAACAGCAGCAACTGCGGCAGGAGGTGGAGGCACCGGCACCGGTCCGAGAATGCGGCGAATGTGCGACGGTACGTGATTGTTGAAGTGTTCTCGGAAGTACGTGATCAGAGCTTGACGTCGACGTACTCTCGTCGATCGGTACAGCGATTCCAAGAGATCGGCCGGCACCAATGGCGCCACGTACCGAGCGAGATTGGGGTTGTTCAAATCGACACCGTTCACGCCGAGTTCGGTGACGAGTTGTCGATCGCGTTCGCGTCGTTCCAATTCACGAACAAGGTCTGGTGTCGGCGGCTCAAACTGACGTGCTCGACGTCCTTTTCCCTCTAGTCGTCGTCGTCGTCGTGGTGTTCGCTGGCGTTTTTGACTGTTCCATTTTCGTTCTTGTTTGCGAAAGAAGGCCAAGAGACGACTCTTTTTCGTCGGCACTTTAATCAGACCCATGTCGTCATCGATGTAGATTGATGCTAAATATTACAGGATACTATGCAACGTATAAATGAGAAATAATATGTACAACTCGCTCTCAAGTGTGCGCATTAAGGTCATTTCAGGTAAAATTTTTTAATAGTGTCTCCGTCGACGCCGTCTTCCATATCCGACAGTTCGTCGTCGTCCCGGTGCACGAAACGGACGTCGTCCTCTTCCGCGTATTTTTTTACCTATTTTTTTTGCCGCCACACCCACTAACATGGGCGCTATCACCTTTGCTGCCAATTTTGCCGCCATTCCCAATGCCGCGAATACCATAATTGCAATGTAATGTTTGTAGAACAAAATGCAGAAAAACACGATCTTTTCTCGTTCATATGTTAAAACATAAAAATAAAATATTATTCAACTGGATTTACAATTAATCGATTTGTTCTGTCTTCATACTTTTATTACTGTTGCAGCGCCGTTGGCAGGAAATTGATAGCGAACGTCGTCCATGTTTCGCGATATCAGATTGCTCACTATGCGCGTTTCCGACGGTTCGTTCGGACGACAATTCAACGAAACGAACGGGTACGAATTGGATGGGCTGTATTCGAGGGCGTCGAAAATTTTTTGCGCCACTTCGCCCGCCTGTTTCGCCTTAGGATACATTTTACCGAGCATCCGCCGGACGCTGTCACGACAGCTCGGATTGTCGAAGATGATCTTGTAGTCCGTGTTTTTCGATATCGTCGAACCGTGCTTGTGTTTGGGAAAGATGTCCTGCCAAACGAAAAACATGCACAGATTTCTGTGGTGACTTTCG
>RQOL01000479.1:282421-307228 GCA_013076295.1 Sanderia malayensis | reverse complement strand
CTGTGGAGACAATTGTGAACAAGTATTTCAAGGTATTTCTTTTATTTAATTGTTTTTTGCGAGTTTGTTTTGTTTCAACTCACGTTTTTTGTGTTGAGGCAAGGGCCTAACGAAAACACGAAGACAATTTTGATTTTCTTGGGTCGTTCTGGGCCGATTTTGTCCATTTAAATTTTTGATACTGTTTATTTACACGAGAACTAAAGTTATCTGGGGTTGTTTTTTTTGTTTGTCGATTTTCCTCTGATTTTGGACAGTTTTGGCCGAGTTGGGTTTTGCTGGAAAACACGAAATTTCAAGCAACACGCGTGTTTTGCATTTGCGAAAATTAATTTTTAACCTGCCAAAACTTTTTTTCACCCAAATACTTTCGAAAATGTTCGCCAAGCTATTAGCTTCATTTGATATTTTCGTGGGTTCTGTAGGACGAAAATTCGCCACGTTAATTTAATTTGAAAGTTTTAGTGTTTTAAAGTACCTTGACGAATTCATTTTTACACTTTCAAAAGAAACGGCTTTTAGGGGCGCGGTGGGCGCTGGGTGGTCGCTTGCCAGGGGAAGTATGGTAGGGTATGTATTGTAGGGTATGTATTGTAGGGTATGTATTTTAGGGTATGTATGTGGGTATTATGTAGGGTATGTATTGTAGGGTTTATTGTAGGGTATGTATTGTGGTATGTATTGTAGGGTATGTATTGTAGGGTATGTATTGTAGGGTATGTTTGTAGGGTATGTATGTAGGTATGTATGTATGTATGTATGGGCATGAGCGGTAGCGAATGCAGCGCGCGAAGCGCGCCAACCAGATTAAGCTTTGTTTACTTGACGGGCTCCGGGGAGGGAGCGAAGCGACCGAGCCCGGCTCATGTATGTATGTATGTATGTATGTAGGGTATGTATGTATGTAATGTATGTATGTATGTATGTATGTATGTATGTATGTATGTATGTATGTAGGGTATGTATGTAAGGTATGTATATTATGTATAGTATTTATATATACTATATAGGGTGTGTATTGACGTATATATTTATGTATAGTATCTATAGTAAGTATGTTAATGTTAATATGTAATGCTTCTAATTTCTAACTTTTGTAATTCTTCAAAAAAGATCAATGCAAAACAGACACTGTCCTTCTTTTTCAACAAATTATCTTCAATTAACAATCTTAAAATGAACTCACCTGGCTATAATAATGTTCACAAGGAATGACCACAAACAACAACCATTCACTTCATGTTTGGGCACCTGAAACAAGAAGTCATCATATAATACACTGTATAGCATGTAGCTCATCTCAGTTCTTTTCATCTGGCTTTAAGTCTATAAATGTAAGTAATTTATTTTAACTCCAAATCATTAATTACCCGCACCCCATGAATTCATCATGCCAAAAAAATTAGTATGATGACCTTCTTACCTTTGCTCAACCTTCCATGGCCTACTGTCATTATTGGCTTTCCTGTCTAAAGGCATCTTTTGCAGCATATAACAACCCTGACACAAAATCAAGGTTGTTAAATAATTAAATAAATTCATGTAATTTGTTGTTGTGTTTAACTGCCCATGTTAAATCCATCACCATCATATTGATAACAGCTATAATAATCAGCTCGAAATATTCATTTGTAGTTATTATGTATAAAGTTCGCTAATTCATTCATTTTTTATACGCACAAGTTCTCTTCCATAACTCTGCTGATGAAATCAAGCAAAGCAACAACAACAAGAATCATAAGCGAGCAACAACGAGGCAATGCGCCGAATAGAGGCTACAATGCTTTCAAATTGGCGCGAATTCAAAATAGCAATTGCGTCTTCACTTTTTCCTATAGCAAATGTAAAATTTTTTGTCCAACGTCTAACGTTTGAAAAAATTGCCAGAAAAATAAATATATTAAATATTGTCAAAAAGATAACTCGACAACGTTTTACTTCGTTATTGGTAAGTTGAATGTCAAAATTTATCTTTCCTAAACACTCCTTATATACACTGACAACGTCTTTTTTAAAGCAACTTTTACTTTCATTACATCGCAATTCATTGCCTTTTTTAGCATTGCTTATATATCCTGCTGCATTACAAAACTGGTTTCTTAGCTGATATCTAGCCAGTTTTCTTATTGAAAAAGTAAAGTAAAGTAAAGTTTTTTTATAAAGTAAATATTCAATTATTTCTATTTTTTTATAAAGTAAGTATTCAAGATAATCAATTCATCCAAAACATCTTTCTTCTTTTGCAAAAACAGGGTTTCAAAAAAAGTTGATTCCCTGAATATTTCGTGAGTGTGACAACAATTTTCCTATACAAAGCCTATTTAATTAATATTTAAATGCCTCACCCTGTCATTCACATTCATATCCCAAATCTGAAGCATAGCTACTGTATTTAAAGTGGTAATAACAATTGCAACAATTTCTGATCAATAGAAAGCAAACTTACTGCACAATGCAAATAAAATCTAGCCTGTACAAACACATCAAATATAGGATTATGCATTTTTCTTTCTCAACATGAAATAGATGATTAACCTTTCCACTTAATATTTTATCACCACTGTCTTTCTTTTAGTTGCTAAAGAACACAATAGAAAGAGTGATGTAGGTGACAAGATAAAGTGCTGCAATATTTTTACTTGCAAACTTTAAAATAACCAATAATTTAATTCAACAATCAAGAGTAATTCCAAACATTTCTTACAATTATGTTTTAAATTATTTATTTTATCTTGCAGTTCACCACAAAACAACATTAACCCATCCAGTTGCTCACAAAAATCACTCTTTTTCAAGTTTTAACATTTTCACTTAAATTGGGTTGCATATAAAACACATTTTTTTCTTTTTTTTATACCACCACTTGCAAAATGCCAAAAAAAGCCAGAAAAAACATCACCGGCATTAGCGCTGCGATAAATTACGGAAAGCAAATCGCCGAAGTCGTGCAAATAACCAACAGCCTCATCCTGCTGATTTACCACCGATAATACGGTACAGGGAGCAGTGAATGATCTTCACCAGTTGCAGCAAGAATACCCTCAGCAACCAGCCCCAGAATATCAACCACTCCCAGTTCATCATCCACAGATGCAGGCATTGTATGTGCCATGGCAACTACCTGCGATGCTTCCCCACTACGGACTTATAGCAGTTCCACAACCAATAAACAATGGCTTACAATATCCTGCAGCACTGGCCCCTCAACTTCAGGTACACAACTCAATAATTTGTGCTAATCTTTTCAAAATAAAAGAACTAATATTATAAACTATTCAAAATTAACAACAATCAAAACCAAACCAGTTATTATATCAACCAAATTATCAATATTTTTCCATCTGCAGGTACCGCCGATGGTTATGCAGTTGCAACCACCCCTTCTGAATCGTAATCATGAAGGTCAAGCAGCAATACAAACGGCAGATGTGGAGATGCTTAATGTAAATCAAGCTCAAATACAGAATGAGGTAAATTAAAATTATTAACACAAACTAACTACAGTTAGGCAACTCCATTTTCCATAACCCAATCCCTCATGCAATTTCCCTACTTGAGACATGTTTATAACTTTCCATGTATATTTATATCAATTTACATAATCACACAGTAATGCATTAAAATTTCTAATAACTAATAATCAAAATAACTAATTTCATTTAATTTTCATTATCAACAGATACGGCCAATGCAGATGCAACCCGAAACACATATTGAAAATGAATATTGAAATTGAAAGGCCGGCACAACCTGATGAAATCAACGTGGAACAACACATTCCCATTCCACATGATAATCAGGTAAAACAGACTACCATCACAATTGGCTTAGAATACACCAGTCATTCTCTATAGCACCATGTCAGGAAATTATTTTGCTCTCTAAATAGACATATCTTCACAAGTTTCAGTTTTATGCATTTCAAAACACATGACTGAATTATATTAACTAAGATTACATTGAATTTCAGGATCCACAAGTATTGCCTGCTGCTATGCAATTGCAAGCCAACGTTCAAAATGACAATGAAGAGAATGAAATAGCGGTACAACCACAAGAAGTTGAAATGCAAGACGAAATCCCACCACAACACCAAGATGATGTCCCTCAACCCATCGAACAACAAGCAAGGGAAGTAAATCAACCTATTGTTGAAATTCCTCAATTCTCCCCAATGCCTCATCATCTTGGGAAAATGACGAGGACATGTATTCACTGTGAAGCAAAATACTTCCGAGAGGAACTCAACTCAAGAAGGCAATACAACAAATGTTGCTTGGGAGGATTAATAACTCTCGATCCCATTCAACCACCCCCGGCAAATGTGATGCATTTATACACTGGAACTACTGATGAATCTAAATATTTTCTCAAAAATTTCCGGTAGATACAATTCACTAATGGCGATGGCATCCTGGACAGCTAACGTTGTAAGACACGCTAATGCAGGACCACCAGTCATCACCATACATGGAAGGCATACCATATGACAGGTAACATAACGTCTCTTATAATATGCTATATTTCCATATAATACCTTCACTTAATGAAACGGATGTTGACAGAACACTCAATTCTTTTCCGACCCAACATGCAATGCATAAGCTCTGTATGCTTGCCTGAATATGAAGAATTGTCCAATCGAAAATCAAGGCGCTTTATGATGCTTCATAATAAAGCATTTGCTGCATTGAAAATTACAGTTGATATAAAAGTACAATTTTAATGTTTCCTTGCATTCAACAGGGGTAACTGAAACGAAAGGTCAGAAAATATGCAGAATTATAATTATGGACACCCAACAGGCACTGCAAGAACGTCAGAACACAGCCAGAGAACAAAACTTGGACTTAGACATGGTGGCCTGCTGCAAAACGAATTGATGGCAGTAAATCGGTTGCTCAACATTTTAAAACAATGGGAGAAGTACTGGAAGAGCAAAGGCAGCAAGCCATTGCCAATGATCAGCCTATTCCCACGTTCAAGATGATTATTACCGGTCGCCCAGAACAAGATCGAAGATATGATAATCCTACTGCCAGAGAAATTGCAGCAGTCTACACTACACGCAATGGGGTGCTCCTAATCCCGAGAATAGAGAGCTTCAAGTTCGAACAAGGCGTGGTAATCTTATGAAGATTAATGCCTTAGCTCCTGTTGCGGATCCTCTAACTATCCATTGTTGTTCTTCAGGGTGATCGTGGATACAGCTTGACCTCAACGTCTACCTACACGTGAAGGACAAGCCAGCAAATGCTAATCGTAACCACCGTATTAGACTCACAATCGCCGAATATTATTCGTACCGAATACAAGTCAGAAATCAACTGTCTACCATCCACAGGGCAACACTTCTCTTTCAACAATATTTAGTGGACGCATACACCAAAATAGAAGGAAACAAGCTCAACTGGATTTTGCACAATCAACGGCAATTACGTGCTGACAGTTATCGAGGCCTGATGGATCACCTGAACAGAAGGGCTGAAATCGAAAATCAAATGGCCAGGGCAAACAATCCCAACGAACCCCTTCATATTGATGTCGGTCGTGTTGTATACTTCCCTCATCTTTTTCAGGCAGTCAACGAAATATGTACCAGAACTTTCAAGATGCAATGACTATCGTCAGAAAGTATGGCAAGCCTGACATCTTCCTAACCATGACGGCCAATCCCAGATGGAAGGAGATTTCAGAGAACATTCTACCACACCAGAAGGCAAATGACCGCCTGACATCGTCACACGAGTATTTCAACTCAAACTACAAGAACTACTGGAAGATATCCTTCAAAGCACATTCTGGGACACACTATTGCACATGTATATGTCATCGAATTTCAGAAGAGAGGACTACCACACGCTCACATGATTCTGTTCCTGTCTGAGGCTGATAGACCGCGAACACCGAAGAGGTAACATCTACAACAATAATTTATATATAGAGTACGATATATAATCATCAGTTGTATTGCTTAGTAAAAACACAATGCATTTTGATGTGTAGAACTTACATGTGATATTTTTCCTCGAAACCTACAGGTAGATCGACTCATATCAGCTGAAATTCCGGACCCACAGGATGCAAGATATCACAAGTTAGTGCTGAAGCACATGACACATGGACCATGCGGTGATATAAACCCGGATGTGTTTGCATGGAGAATAACAAATGCAAGAAACGATTTCCGAAGATCGCACTGCCGAAACACAACTTAATGCGAATGGTTATCCACTCTACAGACGACGCTGTCGTCACCCAGTCAATCTAGAAGATCGACTTCTAGATGATACATGGGTTGTGCCACATAATCGCTATCTTCTACTCAAGTATCAGTGTCACATTAATCTCGAAATATGTAGCACTGTGAAGTCCGTGAAATATATTTTCAAATATATTCATAAAGGACAAGATATGGCACACGTGGAAATTCTGGAAGGACAGCAGCAACAAGTACCTCAAGATATTGAGCACGATGAAGTACGCCAATACATCAACGCTCGGTATATTGGACCACACGAAGCTGTTCACAGAATATTCCAATTTTCCATGCACGAGAAAAGTCACACTATAAACGTCTGCATGTTCATTTACCTGATCAGCAGACCGTATACTTTCAGGATAATGGAAGGGTCGAACAATTACAAAACATCAATGAAAAAACCACATTGACGTCTTGGTTTGAATTGAATGCACAAGACCCGGCTGCACGCCAATATCTCTATCACGAGATTCCTGAACACTATGTTTTAACGAGCGCACCAAAACATGGAAAGCAAGACAGCAGAGAACAATGCCTGTTATAGGCAGAATATATCAAGTTCACCCACGACCATGTGAGCAAAGATTCGCACTAAGACTATTGCTTCTCCATAAACGAGGTGCCACGTCCTTTGAAGATCTTCGTACGATAGAAGGAAACCTATGCAATTCCTTCAAAGACGCTGCTTTAGCTCTAGGTCTGTTGGAAGATGATGCTGAAATCATACGCTGTTTGGAGGAGGCAGTTATTTTAACATGCCAATACAACTGAGACAGTTGTTTGCAACATTACTCCTTTTTCAAACACCTTCTGACATCGCAGCACTCTTCAACATGTTCAAAGAAGCATTAAGTGAAGACTTTGTACGACGTGATCAACTCAATCATCCAGATATGGCCATAGCTTTTGAGACCGACACATGTATCAATGTCTGCATGACATTGACGAAATTTGAAAGTACATGGTCATCGATCACTAATTATGCTGACCTTCCTCAACTTCCAGCGACTATGTCATTCCTGAACGAGGTACTAATGTGTTATTTCAAACATGTACTGTATTATTAAGAATATAATAATGTATCCTAAGATCGTGCAGACAAGAGCATTTACATATTTTTGCACGATATTCTCCTAGCTTTCTTTCCAATTTATTGCAATATATTTCACTCATTATTACAGAGGAAGATGACATGGATGTTGGCAATGCCAGAGAGGAAGGAGAACGAATGCTGGCCGCATTGAACCCTGAACAACGAGCCATATACACGGGAATCACTGATGCTATCAACGCGCAATCCGAACAGAACTGTCACTTTGTTGACGGACGGCTGGAACCGGGAAAACTTTCCTTTACAACACGTTGGTTCACAATCTGCAAGCCAATGGACATAAAGTTCAGTGCATGGCGTGGTCAGGAATTGCTGCAACACTGCTCATAAATGGTAGAACTTCACATTCTACCTTTCAAATTCCTATACCACTTCAAGCTGAATCAACGTGTAATGTCAAGAGACAGAGCAGGAGAGCACAGGTATTGCGCGAAACTACTCTCTTCATATGGGATGAAGCTTCCATGATTCCCGCACTTGCATTACAAGCAGTCGACCGACTGCTTAGAGACATTACACATGTCGACAGACCATTTGGTGGCAAGTTCATGCTACTTGGTGGTGACTTCAGACAAGTTCTACCTGTCGTCACAAAAGCAGGAAGGGAAAGGATTGTAGCTGAGACTCTAAAATCACACCAGATCATTGATCTATGGACAAAGTTTCAGCAGCATCGTTTACACACCAACATGAGAGCCGTTCAAGATGATTCATACCGTGAATTCTCAGAATGGCTTCTCAGACTTGGCAACAAGCAAGAAGCACACGATGCACTGGACAACGTCATTCTGCCACAACAGATATGCACTTCGTCTAAAGAAGACATGCTGAACTTCATTTTTCCCAGGCCGAACACACCAGATTCACACCTAATGATGGATCCTGTAACAATGTCTGAACGCTGTTGTCTGACTCCGAAGAATGACTTATCACATCAAGTGAACGACTTAATTCTCGACAGACTTCAAACACCCGAAAGAACTTATTACAGCACAGACAGTGTTGTCACAGACGATCCAGATGAGGAAGAGGCCTACCCCATTGAATTTCTCAACCAACTCACTCCCAATGGAATGCCATTGCACAGACTTAAACTCAAGGTAGGAAGGTTACAATCTTTCATCCTATTAGCATTAAATTATTATGTGCAAAGGTAGTGCAACATAAAAAAGCCGTCATTAATCACAATAATATTCATTGCATTAGGTTGGTGCAACGATCATTCTTCTGCGGAATCTCAATCCAAAGAAAGGTCTTTGCAACGGAACAAGACTCATAGTTCGGCATCTCCGACGTCACGTGATCACAGCAGAGATCATTACCAAGGAGCACAGAGGACAACGGGTCATGATTCCCAAGATCACAGTCTCCACTCAGGACACGGAAATGCCGTTCAAAATGAAACGCCGACAGTTTCCAGTCAGACTTGCATACTGCTTGACAATCAACAAGGCACAGGGGCAATCCCTGAGGTATGTTGGTTTGTACTTACCTGAGCCCGTGTTCACACATGGTCAGTTATATGTGGCCATGTCAAGAGCAACATCATTTAACGGGCTCAAAGTATTCCTCCCAGAGGAAACACGCAGGAAAACAAAGAACATTGTTTTCCAAGAAGTCCTGTAAAGGCTTCATCCTAGAGCGACCATCTGCACAGTTGCTCTACAGAGGGCTGCCTACCAAAACGCACATACACACATTCAAGGGTACGGGTATTGTGTGTCAACGCAGATCACGTCGCACATTAGTGTGATGTACAGCCGTTACCGGCACACTTCTAGAATGCATTCATTCTAGATAACACTGATCTGCGGAGACCAACTGGACATTACGCCCTCCACATGTCCAGGGGTGACTGCACCACACACAGCAGTCGGCACAGTCCTGAATCCTGCGTAGCGCCCGATTATTAAGAGTTATGCGTTGCCATTTTCTCCGATATTGCCTATGGGAAAGTGGATTTCCTTACTCTGTGAAAACTGCAAGTTGTCCCTTAAGGATAGTTACTTTTTGCAAAATATCGCACTGTCAATAACATCCCCCCCTCTCCTTTTAATACATGAAAACTTAATCTATAATCTATACAGGCCCCTTTAATATTTACTGTTATATACTTCCAAGTTTCAATTGCAGTTTTCACCAACAAGGAAAACTCGAACAAAGGTTACTCCTTGACGCTGGTGTTCGAGCTTTTCACTAATGTAACCGGCAATCTTATTCTTTTTTTTGCTATGTACAAACGTAATCCTCAAAACAAATGACCGCCGTTATTGAAAGAATACATTCACACAGTGGCACAGATGTATCTTGCTGAGAGTGAAGTGCTATTCAAGAATCCAATTGAGGTACTGTCATTTTGGTTAAGCACGTCGCCAAACCAATCAATTTTGCAACCTGAACTACGGATTGTGTGGATCAATTTTTATTTATATTGACAATTCACCAATTTGAATAGTAGAGTTTATCATGACTGAACCCTTCGCATTTGTACTTCGCATACAATACAAATATCTATCCACGTCCTTTCAAAACATATCTTTGTACTATATTGTATATCTTTCAGATCTTCCGCATTAATAATAAGGTTTTTAAATTTGCGATTTACGTTTTCAATAGTAGATAGCCAGGAGATAGATACTTTATCTCTCCTCACAGTTTCATTATTGATATATTTGTGTATTTGTCACATTTAAATCTCCATTCAATAATATCATACCAATATTTTCCTGGGGTTTTTATTTCCGTGAATATAGTTCCTGACCAATTTATTGACTTCGTGGCTGCCTTCTTTGTTTTACAAGGAAAGCTCATTGATATCCCCACATGAACCTGCTTTCAACTTTGTGTTTATTGAAGATGTTTAATTGTTGTGATATACATGAAGGAAACCAGTGAAAGTCAAGTTCAAGCCCTGGGAAAAATCCACACTTTATTGGCTTACCACCTTCCTCATTCCACATGCATTGCATATCTCTTTCGTCTACCACACTCATTAATTTTCTATTTTTTGTACAGATTCATTTAGTGAAAGGCAATGGAAAATTCAATCTATGGCTCAAAATGTTCTCTTCAAATTATTTCCCAACTCATGTATAATATTCAAGGTATGGGGCTCTCTGTTCCAGATCAATAGATAAATCAATTAATGCACCCTAATTGAAAAGCAGACTGAGTAAATAAAGGCTCAATACTATTTCTACATTGACTATCACTAAATGTTTTCTTATTGAATCACTTACAGTATTCTAATCCTGTACGTACTTAATTCTTCCTCATTGTCACTTAATGATGTTCCTTATCAGGTAGACGTGTTGTTGTAAACTCAATGTGCCAGGCACAGATGGCAATGATTTCACAACCATTACAACACAACATTTTCAAATTTATTGGCAAGCATACATTGTACCAATCACTGATAGAATCCTCCATTACACTGGACAAAACAAGCCAAGATGGCTTTTACCACACAAGCAAACATTATTAATGCATTTTAATAATCTATATGTGCAAAAATATCTCTTTGTTATCTTACTTGAATATTTAAAGTCTTGCATGATAAATTATGATAGTTTCCCATTGTAGATATCTTCTCAACCAGAACCTCATAGTGTATGGTATCTCCTCATTCATTCACTGTGGTGTGGGAAAGTGCCTGACAAAGTATTTCTGTTTTTTTAGTCGGCCACATTCTCATGGTATATATCACTGACACTTGCTTCCATTTATGTTTTATGAAGCTTTTTCATCTGTTGACCTCTTATCTCTTCACATAGCAAAACGATGAATTTAAATGTTTTTCTTGAATCTGTACCAATTATGTCCACCAAATGCCAACTTAAAATTAAACAACTTTTAGAACTACAAAGAGGTCAAAGAGATCTCAAAATAACGAACTTAAACAATTAGGCCCTCAGCAGCTAGGTTCCTTATAAAAAGAAGCGTGTATTCTCATCGCAATTGTAATTCTAATAGTTATCGCATAATTCCAAGTTTTGTTGCTCTTGAAAACTACAATCACAATACGATCAATGCAACACCACGCAATGTCCTGGAGCTAATACTATTATCATCAGATATTCACGGGAATTTCGGCGTCCTAGCAACAACAATAGCGGCGCGAAATTTAAAATTTGTCTTGCGTCATAGAGGACTTAGCGTGCGTAAAAAATTTTTCCAACTCACCACGAGAAAAACAGCAATTTACGTAAGTACATGTATTTTTAATGTTGCTTTTACTTTGACATGAAAATACAGGCTATTTATAACTAAACAGCTTTAAAAAAGCTGAAAGTGCTATATTTTATGTCACAATTGCCATTGCAGTGGATATTATCACAATAACAATTTTATCCTTTACAGGTTCACTTCAAATAGATAGTTTTTCCTACTACTGATACTGTAAGTTCATGTATTTATTTCTGTGTTTTCTGCCTGTCTTTAGTCTCTTCCCTTCATTGTAAGAAAGAGAATTATTATTGATTTTCTGCAAAAAATAGTGTCATATTAATACATTAAAAGTATATATTAGTGTTACATTAAGAGAACCCTACAGGCAAAATCAAACAACTAATACCCTATTAACTCACCTTTCATTGACTGACAATGACAATATATTTATTTATAGTGTTAACATGGATAGTGACAATGAATTTGCCATTGAAAATGAGCTTGACAATGCACTTCTGGGTGATATTCCCAACAATGTGCAAAATGAGCCCACACTCATTCATTGTGGTGAGGAAACAGAGGTGCAATTGAAATTACCTTCATCTTTATATTGATAAATTTAATAAATGCTGTGAATACAAGGTTATCCAACTGCTTTACAAGCACAAACACAAACACAATTGTATCATATCTTTTAACAACATTGAGTCACTCTTCTAAATTCATCCTATTGGTCGTAGCTCTTCAACTTCAAAGATGTATCCACACTGAAGAAAGAATGTGGCAACAAATTTAACACAATTAAAAGAACTACCAAGTTCAATTTTGTGAGCCTTGAAGGGAGGCACCTCTCTAAAAATGAATTAGCGTGAGTTGCAATGCTAAATACCCACCTCATCCGTTCGTAAAACATATCGCTCACTTTAAATTCTTTCTGAAACAATGTATTCTTTCCTACAGCACATCTAAGGAAATAAGAATAAAAATTCTTAACAAAAACAGATTCAAAAAAAATAAAAAAGAAAACAAAAAAAATAAACAAAAAAATGAAGAAAAAACAAGGTGCATGTGGGCAGACGTGCCAACCGAAGAAATTTTATGTTTAATTAGGGGCAGAGACACAAGGTAAATGTAACTGTAATTGTAATTGTGTTAATGTTTGTCTTTTGTTCGTTTTCTTCCACTGTTCTTTGTTTGTTTTGTTTAATTGTTAAAACGTGTACAAGGGTACATTTGCATACCAATTAATAACAATAAAATTGCGAAAATAATAACAAGACTATTACCTTTGAAAAACCATGCATTTCGCCAAAAGTACCTTTAAACTCTTCTTTAACATCCTGTGACACAAACCGTAACAATTTGCAAGAAATGTACTTCAAAAACCCGTCTTTATGAATGAATTAGATGGCCTTTCGCATGCGTCATGGGCTCCTTTATTTCAATACTTACCAAAAGAAGAGCAGTTAACAATTCCCTTCTTTGACATCGCACCACACAAATTATGCACTACCTAAAATTCACGAATAATAGATGTAATAAAACGTAAGAAGCAAACAATCTTATCTCATTTTCCAATGCAGACAATGTATCTCAACTCTAGCATCCGTTCTTCTTAAATGTGGCCTACTCTCAAGGGATTTTATGAAATACTATATTTCCTCAAGTCTTATACGCTGGGAAAATGAATCAAAACCTTCACAAAAACCCTACAGATTCATTTTAAAGATGTAACTTAAAAGATCGCAATGATATAAAACGATGTGCAAAACCTACTTACCATCGCCAGTGACCCAGTGCAAGAGCAGAAAAGACGAAAGGAAGGACGCAATGCCAGCATGTTCTTTGTTGAGTTCAGTCTTCTCTTCTCTTCTTTCATGGGTTGGGTCTGGGCTGGGTTAATTGTTAGCCAATCAAGCTCAATCAGATAATCACGTCCAAACGAGGCTGCATAACAATAGAATTTGCTGTATGATTTTGATTTATGCTATGTTTTGTCAACTTAGCAATTTATCATGCTGGTCGTGGTGGTCCTGTCCAAATATTCGTTTCCCAAATCTTGGATCGAAACGGAACTTAATGCTGAAATAAGAGAAAGTAAAGCTGAGAGAAACATTCATTTCGCCGCAGCTCAGGAGTAAGTAGCCTTTATTTTTTAGTTTCACCCCATTCAAGTTCCCATATAATTGCTTAGGCCAATTGCATTTCACTCATTGTTTGTTAAAATATAGTTTCTTGAGGCCAAAATTGACAACTCCGCTTATGTTTCATGGCTTTTTATATTTAATAATTTGGGAAAGAGTGTTTAATGCTGTACCCAAATGTTTCAGTGGCTTTGATTTTCTTAAAATATTTTCGTTGACGGTTCTTTTCATTTTGTGGCTGCCTTCTTTGCCTTACCAGCCAAGCCCAATACTCTTATGAAACTCCTTTCCCCATGCAATTCCCATCCCATTGATGATGATTATGAAGTATTTTTGCATTCGTTATCCACGGTGTCTGGTGCTTATCCTTATGTTCTATATGATTGAAACTAACGTAAAACCAATCCCACCCGTGGAAATCTTTTGTCGTGTTGCAAGAGTCACACTTAATTTTTGCTGTCAGGGCTTTTAATATATTCTTAATACTACGTTACAATACAGTGAAAAAAGTCACAATTGCAAGTGTCCATGGAGGCACTCAACTAATAGCAGGCTAATTGTTGTTGTCCCTAAAACAAAACAAACTTTGATGTTGCATCTTATCTACTGTACCATCAGCACGAGGCTTACCTGATGAAAACGAGGATTTTCAAACGAACACGAGGCTGATCGCTAAAACTAATTTCCATTCATGTTAAACACTACAATCGTGACAATAGATAGACAGGGGAGCGAGGGCGAACCAAACCACTGTACGTGGGGTTGGAAGAGGCATGAGCGTTAGCGAATGCAGCGCACGAAGTGCGCCAACCACATTAAACTTTTGTTGCTTGGGGGGCTCCGGGAAGCGAGCGTATGCGAGCGCCCCCGGCTAGTCTATATATACTATTCTACGATCACACGTGACCCGCCGACTGTGAACAATGCCCATTGTCTTTTGAACAATCGACGTTCGACCAAACAATGGGATCAAAGGAATTTCGTTGTGATCAAAAAGGCTTTTTTCCTGGGGGTCAATAAGGGTGCGAATTGGTATCAAAATGATCGCCGCATTGCGCTGATCACAGTAAAGCTTTCCGCTAATTTCTACTCCAAACGGTTCGGGAGTTATGGCCCATTTTGTGTTCCGACTTTCTAGAAAGTTCCGAGGACGGAGTTAATGAGATGCAAAACGAGCAAGGAGAAGCACGTGTTTTTTTAGTTGAACGGGCGGCAAGTTGCTCGGGTTTAAACGTAAATACCTGCCGGAAATCAATTGTAAAGACGTGCCAATTGTTGTCAAGACCTGTGGAGACAATTGGTGGACAATTATTTCAAGGTATTTCCTTTATTCAATTGTTTTTGGCTTTAAATAGCACGAGTTTTGTTTTGTTTCACCTCACGTTTTTCTTTCGGCTCGAGGGCCTAACCAAAACATGAAGACAATTTTGATTTTCTCGGGTCGTTCTTGGCCGATTTTCTCCATTTAAACTTTCGATAACTGTTTATTTACACAAGAACTAAAGTTATATGGCTTTGTTTTTTTTTGTTTTGTTGATTTTCCTCCGTTTTCGGACAGTTTTAGCCGAGTTTGGATTTTGCTGAAAAACACGAAATTTTCAAGCAACACGCGTGTGTTTTGCATTTGCGAAAATTAAATTTTAACCTGCCAAAACTTTGTTTTTTTCACCCAAATACATTCGATAAATGTTCGCCAAGCTATTAGCTTCATGTTGATATTTTCTTGGCATGTGTAGGACAAAAATTGGCCACGTTATTTTAATTTGAAAGTTGGTGAATCGTGTTTTAAATGCTATTTTTTTCACGGGTTTGATTTCAGGGCTATTTTTGATCAACAAAATCATGTCTTGGACTTCAAAAATGTACAACTAAAATTGGGAAAAGCATTTTAAATGCACCCAATTACTTTCGATACTTATTCGCCAAGGTATCAGCTTCATGTTGGTGTAATTTGAGTTCAAATGGACAAATTGTGACCAAGTTAAGGGAATTTTTGTGTTTTTAAAGTTGGCTGATGAATAAATTTTTTCACGGCTTTTGTCTTGGGCTGCACTAAATACTCGCTTAAAATTCAGAACAAAACTGTTAAGAAATGTGAATATATTTATCGGATTCGCTGTTTCCTTAGCTACAGTTTGATATATATTTTATTAGAGATTGAGTTTAAATTTTCCAAGATTGATTAAATTTTTGAAGGCAACTTTTTTTTTCAAACTTCACACTGAAGCTATCAACCTTCGGCTTTCAGGGGGGCGGCAGGGTGGGCGCAGGGCGGTCAATTGTCAGGAGGGAAGATTCGAGCTCCCACCTTTACTTTCTTTAGAAATGTTGCGTCGTATAGTATGTATTGTAGGGTATGTATTGTAGGGTATGTATTGTAGGGTATGTATTGTAGGGTATGTATTGTAGGGTATGTATAGTAGGGTATGTATTGTAGGGTATGTGTTGTAGGGTATGTATTGTAGGGTATGCATTTTAGGCTATACATTGTAGGGTATGTATTGTAGGGTATGTATTGTAGGGTATGTTAGGTAGGGTATGTATTGTAGGGTATGTATGTAGGGTATGTATTGTAGGGTATTTATTGTAGGGTATTTATTGTAGGGTATGTATTGTAAGGTATTCATTGTAGGGTATGTATTGTAGGGTATGTATTGTAGGGTATGTGTTGTAGGGTATGTATGTAGGGTATGTATTGTAGGGTATTTATTGTAGGGTATGTATTGTAAGGTATTTATTGTAGGGTATTTATTGTAGGGTATGTATTGTAGGGTATTTATTGTAGGGTATGTATTGTAGGGTATGTATAGTAGGGTATGTATTGTAGGGTATGTGTTGTAGGGTATGTATTGTAGGGTATGTATTTTAGGCTATACATTGTAGGGTATGTATTTTAGGGTATGTATTTTAGGGTATGTATTGTAAGGTATGTATTTTAGGGTATGTATTGTAAGGTATGTATCGTAGGGTATGTATTGTAGGGTATGTATTGTAAGGTATGTATTGTAGGGTATGTATTGTAGGGCATGTATTGTAGGGTATGTTATGTAGGGTATGTATTGTAGGGTATGTATGGTGGGTATGTATTTTAGGGTATTTATAGTAGGGTATGTATTGTAGGGTATGTATTTTAGGGTATGTTATGTAGGGTATGTATTGTAGGTATGTATTGTAGGGTATGTATTGTAGGGTATGTATTGTAGGGTATGTATCGTAGGGTATGTATTGTAGGGTATGTTATGTAGGGTATGTATTGTAGGGTATGTATGAATGTATGTATGGGCATGAGCGGGAGCGAATGCAGCGCGCGAAGCGCGCCAACCAGATTAAGCTTTGTTTACTTGACGGGTTCCGGGGAGGGAGCGAAGCGACCGAACCCGGCTCATGTATGTATGTATGTATGTATGTATGTATGTATGTATGTATGTATGTATGTGTGTATGTATGTATGTATGTATGTATGTATGTGTGTATGTATGTATGTATGTATGTATGTATGTATGTATGTATGTATGTATGTATGTATGTATGGGCATGAGCGGGAGCGAATGCAGCGCGCGAAGCGCGCCAACCACATTAAACTTTTTGTACTTGACGGGCTCCGGGAAGCGAGCGTAGCGAGTGCCCCCGGCTAGTCTCTATTATATAATCTACGTGGACACGTGACCCGCCGACTGTGAACAATGGGCTATTGTTTGTTGAACAATCGACGTTCGACCGAACAATGGGATCAAAGGAATTTCGTTGTGATCAAAAAGGCTTTTTTCCTGGAGGTCAATAAGGGTGCAAATTGGTATCAAAATGATCGCTGCATTGCGCTGATCACAGTAAAGTATGTTGCTAATTTCTACTCCGAACGGTTCGGGAGTTATGGCCCATTTTGTGTTCCGACTTTCTAGAAAGTTCCGAGGACGGAGTTAATGAGATGCAAAGCGAGCAGGGAGAAGCACGTGTTTTTTTAGTTGAGCGGGCTGCAAGTTGCTCGGGTTTAAGCACGAATACGTGTCCGAAATCAATTGTAAAGACGTGTCAATTGTTGTCAAGACCTGTGGAGACAATTGGTGGACAATTATTTCAAGGTATTTCCTTTATTCAATTGTTTTTAGCTGAAAATAGCACGAGTTTTGTTTTGTTTAACCTCACGTTTTCCTTTCGGCTCGAGGGCCTAACCAAAACACGAAGACAATTTTGATTTACTCGGGTCGTTCTGGGCCGATTTTCTCCATTTAAACTTTCGAGAACTGTTTATTTACACAAGAACTAAAGTTATATGGCTTTGTTTTTTTTGTTTTCTTGATTTTCCTCTGTTTTTGGACAGTTCTAGCCGAGTTTGGATTTTGCTGAAAAGCACGAAATTTTCAAGCAACACGTGTGTGTTTTCAATTGCGAAAATTAATTTTTAACCTGCCAAAACTTTGTTTTTTTCACCCAAATACTTTCGATAAATGTTCGCCAAGCTATTAGCTTCATGTTGATATTTTCGTGGGGTGTGTAGGACAAAGTTTGGCCACGTTAACTTAATTTGAAAGTTGGTGAATCGTGTTTTAAATGCAATTTATTTCACGGGCTTGATTTCACGGCTATTTTTGATCAACAAAATCATGTTTTGGACTTCAAAAATGTACAACTAAAATTGGGAAAAGCATTTCAAATGCACCCAATTACTTTCGATACTTATTCGCCAATGTATAAGCTTCATGTTGGTGTAATTTGAGTTAAAATGGACAAAGTTTGACCAAGTTAGGGGAATTTTTGTGTCTTTAAAGTTGGCTGATGAATAAATTTTTTCAAGGCTTTTGTCTTGGGCTGCACTAAATACTCGCTTAAAATTCAAAACAACACTGTTAAGAAATGTGAATATTTTTATCGGATTCGCTTTTTTCTTAGCTACAGTTTGATATAATTTTTATTAGAGATTGAGTTTAAGTTTTCCAGGATTGATTAAATTTTTGAAGGCAACTTTTTTTTTCTAACTTCACACTGAAGCTATCAACCTTCGCCTTTCAGGGGGGCGGCAGGGTGGGCGCTGGGCGGTCGATTGCCATGGGGGAAGATCCGACCTCCCGCTTTTACTTTCTTTAGAAATGTTGCGCCGTATAGTATGTATTGTAGGGTATGTATTGTAGGGTATTTATTGTAGGGTATGTATTGTATGGTATTTATTGTAGGGTATGTTATGTAGGGTATGTGTTGTAGGGTATGTATTGTAGGGTATTTATTGTAGGGTATTTATTGTAGGGTATTTATTGTAGGGTATTTATTGTAGGGTATGTATTGTAGGGTGTTTATTGTAGGGTTTGTATTGTAGGGTATGTATTGTAGGGTATGTATTGTAGGGTATGTATGTAGGGTATGTATTGTAGGGTATGTATTGTAGGGTATTTATTGTAGGGTATGTATTGTATGGTATTTATTGTAGGGTATGTATTGTAGGGTATGTATTGTAGGGTATGTATAGTAGGGTATGTTATGTAGGGTATGTATTGTAGGGTATTTATTGTAGGGTATTTATTGTAGGTTATGTATTGTAGGGTATGTATTGTAGGGTATGTATGTAGGGTATGTATTGTGGGGTATGTATTGTAGGGTATTTATTGTAGGGTATGTTTTGTAGGGTATGTATTGTAGGGTATGTATTGTAGGGTATGTATTGTAGTGTATGTATTGTAGGGTATGTATTTTAGGGTATGTATTGTAGGGTATGTATTGTAGGGTATGTATTGTAGGGTATGTTATGTAGGGTATGTATTATAGGGTATGTATTGTAGGGTATGTATTGTAGGGTATGTATTGTAGGGTATGTATTGTAGGGTATTTATTGTAGGGTATTTATTGTAAGGTAATTATTGTAGGGTATGTATTGTAGGGTATGTATTGTAGGGTATGTATTGTATGGTATTTATTATAGGGTATGTATTGTAGGGTATGCATAGTAGGGTTTGTATTGTAGGGTATGTTTTGTAGGGTATTTATTGTAGGGTATGTATTGTAGGGTATTTATTGTAGAGTATGTATTATAGGGTATGTATCGTAGGGGTTGTATTGTAGGGTATGTAATGTAGGGTATTTATTGTTGGGTATGTATTGTATGGTAATTATGGTAGCGTATGTATTGTAGGGTATGTATTTTAGGGTATGTTATGTAGGGTATGTGTTGTAAGGTATGTATTGTAGGGTATGTATTGTAGGGTATGCATTGTAAGGTATGTATTGTAGGGTATGTATTATAGGGTATTTATTGTAGTGTCTTTATTGTAGGGTATTTATTGTAAGGTATGTATTGTAGGGTATTTATTGTAGGGTATATATTGTAGGGTATGTATTGTAGGGTATGTATTGTAGGGTAGGTATTGTAGGGTATGTATTGTAGGGTATGTATTGTAGGGTATGTATTGTAAGGTATGTATTGTAGGAAATGTATTGTAGGGTATGTATTGTAGGGTATTTATAGTAGGGTATTTATAGTAGGGTTTGTATTGTAGCGTATGTATCGTAGGGTATTTATTGTAGGGTATGTATTGTATGGTATTTATTGTAGGGTATGTATTGTAGGGTATGTATTGTAGGGTATGTATAGTAGGGTGTGTTATGTAGGGTATGTGTTGTATGGTATTTATTGTAGGGTATTTATTGTAGGGTATGTATTGTAAGGTATGTATTGAAGGGTGTGTATTGTAGGGTATGTATTGTAGGTATGTATTGTAGGGTATGTATTGTAGGGTATGTATTGTAGGGTATTTATTGTAGAGTATGTATTATAGGGTATGTACCGTAGGGTTTGTATTGTAGGGTATGTAATGTAGGGTATTTATTGTAGGGTATGTATTGTAAGATATTTATGGTAGGGTATGTATTGTAGGGTATGTATTTTAGGGTATGTTATGTAGGGTATGTGTTGTAAGGTATGTATTGTAGGGTATGTATTGTAGGGTATGCATTGTAAGGTATGTATTATAGGGTGTGTATTGTAGGGTATGTATTGTACCGTATGTATTGTAGGGTTTGTATTGTAGGCTATGTATTGTATGGTATGTATTGTAGGGTATGTATTGTCGGGTATGTTATGTAGGGTATGTATCGTAGGGCATGTATTGTAGGGTTTGTATTTTAGGGTATTTATATGTAGGGTATGTATTGTAGGTATGTATTGTAAGGTATGTATTGTAAGGTATGTGTTTGTAGGGTATGTGTTGTAGGGTATGTATTGTAGGGTATGAATGTAGGGTATGTATTGTAGGGTATGTATAGTAGGGTATGTATTGTAGGGTATGTATTGTAGGGTATGTATTGTAGGCTTTGTATTGTAGGGTATTTATTGTACGGTATATATTGTAGGGTATGTATTGTCAGGTAATTTATTGTAGGGTATGTATTGTAGGGTATGTATTGTAGGGTATGTATTGCATGGTATGTATAGTAGGGTATGTATTGTAGGGTATGTATTGTAGGTTATGTATTGTAGGGTATGTATGGTATGTATGTATGAGCATGAGCGGAAACGAATGCAGCGCGCGAAGCGCGCCAACCAGATTAAGCTTTGTTTACTTGACGGGCTCCGGGAGGGAGCGAAGCAACCGAACCCGGCTCATGTATGTATGTATGTATGTATGTATGTATGTATGTATGTAGGTATGTATGTATGTATGTATGTATGTCAATAAATACTAAAATCGCAGCGGCAAAGGTGTTGCGCTCAAAGGCTCAGTGCTCAATGTTGTCTCCCTCTACGTTTTTCTGCTTGGCTTAATCTTTTTCGAAACCACCTAGATGTCTTTGCCTTCCACTGGACAAGCCTAGAAATTATTTTATTTTTTTAAATTCCTTATCGTTTTAGAGATATTTCCCATTTTCTGCTTCGAAAATATTTCGCCCTTTGTTTTCCCGTAATGAGGCCTTTCTCTTTCGTGTGAGAGGATGGAGTGTGTGCTGTTCTTTCGCCTTTTGTTTTGCGTGCCGGGGGACGTTTCCAAAGCTTTGTCGCATACTGAAGCTTTTGAATCGAACAAAACGTGTTGTGCTCGGCGACACCCTGACCATTACGGCGTCTGGATGATGTTATGTTTCTGTAAAGATCGATCGTGCGTTGTTTTGCGTTGCCAAGCCTTTTCGAAACAATGAAACCCTGTTACGTTTCGCACTTATCCATTTGCGTCCTTTGTTGACGAGGAAAGGAAAGTGTGCACTTGATTTTTTCATTTTCGAATTTTTGGGATGGGCTGGGCAGGCCAGGCAAACCGAATGGATTTATTTTGTTGGATGGCTGTTTTATTTTTGCTGCCATTTTACTCGAGATTTCCAACTAAAAGCTTCAGGATTTAACTGGTAAGTGGCTAAGTTGTTAATTGCCTTTACTAAACTTCTTTGTATCCTTCTTATCGTGTTTTCAAGATATTCTGATGAGCTGGTTTATAGAAATTTTTGTGCGCTCTAAATTTCTAAATTATTCTTTGCTTTACAAATCTCCACTATGTCAAATCGAATACTAAACCGATGAATGATCAAATTTTGCTTTTATAAGAACAGGTTTGGATACAACGATGTAACTCATGAATTTCAGAAACAGCAATTTCGGGATTTCACTGAACCGAAGGCGTTCTGAACACGTGGAGTTGCCCAAACGCTATTTTGCTGAATTACTATTGCCGACTTGCCATCCGCAGGCTAACATTGCGATTTCATCTTTCAAGCACACCACTTTCTTTCTGGGTCAGATAAACCCTGAAAAGGTTGCTTCAATTCCACGTGGATTCTAAAAGTGCCTGCCACTGAGCTTGATTAGCTATTCAAAGCAAAAAAGTTGTGGATTTTGGCCTGTGAAATATGTGAGTGAGTTATTTAAAAACTTTCATGATCTGCTGTATTTAAAAACGCTTCTATATATTCAATTTCGACTGGTGCCTGGGTGTTTAGAAGTATTCAACTTCGGGGCCCTTCTAAAATTTTCATAATGGGCTTCTGTATTGCTTTCATGGAATTCGTGTAGTTGTAGACATGCGTTATTGAGTGCCATCTGTTGTATTAAAATTGTATATTATTTAGTTGCAATCTTGAATGAAATTAATAAATTCAATCAAATTCTGTTTTCTGATATTAAGTACTCACAAATCTGATGCTTTTTCAAAAAGCTTCTCTGCGTGGGGTTCGAGTTGGGGCGTTTCTACCACACTGGCTAAATAGCTCTGAAATTTGTGCATTGGGAAAAACATGGACCCGAAACAACTTGGAATGGCAAACGGGGCTCGGGATTACATGCACCGTGTTCTCGGGAGAGACTTAATCTGTATTTTTTAAATTGTTTATTTTTTAATCAAAATCTCAATCCAGTGGTCAATTCATTCGCAATGGTTTTCTGATGTTTTTCAGAAACCTGATGTATTGTTAACGGAGCTTCTCTCTACGTGGGTTTTTGAGTTCAGGTGTTTCTGCCACGCTGAATAAAGTGGTGGATTTCTCGCATCACGGGAAAACATAGACCTGGAACAACCTGGAATGGAAACCAGGGCTCAGGGATTCTATGGACCGTGTGTTCGGTGAATAGATGGAACTAATAAACTTGCATAATTTCAACTGAAGTATATTACTTTGCGTGTCCATCCCACTTTGTTGAAGATCACTGTCCCACTCAGATCGAAGCCCAAACGACAGAAACCAACCCCACTTTTGTTTAAGATCGCTGTCCCACTCAGATCGAAGGCCAAAACAACAGAAACCCATCCCACTTTTGTTTAAAATAGCTGTCCACTCAGATCGAAGGCCAAAACAACAGAAACCCACCCCACTTTTGTTTAAGATAGCTGTCCCACTCAGATCGAGGGCCAAAACAACTGAAACCCACCCACTTTTGTTGAAGATCGCTGTCTCACTCAGATCGAAGGTCAAAGCAACAGAAACCCACCCACTTTTTTTAAAGATCGCTGTCCCACTCAGATCGAAGGCCAAAACAACTGAAACCCACCACACTTTTGTTGAAAATCGCTGTCCCACTCAGATCAAAGTCCAAAACAACAGAAACCCACCCCACTTTTGTTCAAAATCGCTGTTCCACTCACAGCAAGGCCAACACACTAGGGAGGTGGCGCGCGAAGCGCGCCAGCCTTCTAGTATGTAAGTATGTATGTATGTATGTATGTATGCATGTATGTAGGTATGTAGTAAGGGCATGAGCGCTAGAGAATGCAGCGCGCGAAGCGCGCCAACCACATTAAACTTTTGTTGCTTGGGGGGCTCCAGGGGGGAGCGTCGCGCCCGGGCCCCGGTTAGTCTCTATTATATAATCTACGTCAACAGGTGACCCGCCGACTCTAAACAATGGGCTATTGTTTGGTGAACAATCGACGTTCGACCAAACAATGGGATCAAAGGAATTTCGTTGTGAACACAAAGGCTTTTTCTTTGGAGGTCATTAAAGGTTCGAATTGGCATAAAAATGATCGCTGCGTTGTGCTGATGAAACTAAAGCTTTCCGCTAATTTCTAACCCCAGCGGTTCCAGAGTTATGACCCATTTTGTGTTCCGACCTTCTAGAAAGTTCCGAGGACCGAGTTAATGAGATGCAAAACGAGCAGGGAGAAGCACGTGTTTTTTCGTTGAACGGGCGGCAAGTTGCTCGGGTTTAAACGTGAATACGTGCCGGAAATCAATTGTAAAGACATGTCAATTGTTGTCAAGACTGTGGAGACAATTGGTGAACAATTATTTCAAGGTATTTCCTTTATTCAATTGTTTTTGGCTTCAAATAGCAGAGTTTTGTTTTGTTTCACCTCACGTGTTTCTTTCAGCTCGAGGGCCTAACCAAACACGAAGACAATTTTGATTTTCTCGGGTCGTTCTTGGCCGATTTTCTCCATTTAAACTTTCGAAAACTGTTTATTTACACGAGAGCTAAAGTTAATTAAATTTGAAAGTTTTAGTGTCTGTAAAGTAGGTTGATAAATTCATTTTTTCACTTTCAGAAGAAACGGCTTTTAGGGGGGCGGCAGGGTGGGCGCTGGGTGGTCGCTTGCCAGCGGGAAGTATGGTAGGGTATGTATTGTAGGGTATGCATTGTAGGGTATGTATTGTAGGGTATGTATTGTAGGGTATGTATTGTAGGGTATGTATCGTAGGGTATGATTGTAGGGTAT